>APFE030712578.1:0-79420 GCA_000404065.3 Pinus taeda
CAATACATATTTATACATGCCGAAGTATCCAATACCATGGACCGAAAAACCATCACATCCAATACCATGGACCAAAAACCATCGATCCAATACCATGGACCGAAAACCATCGCGTCCAAAAAACATGTGCGAAAATCATGCACAAAACCATAGGTGGGTCCGCCCAACCTAACATAGGGTCCAAAACCAAAATTTTCTGGGGCGCTGCCCCGGACCCCATAAAGTGGGGTTACGGGTACCCCTCAAACCCCCTGTTAACTATGTGGAAAGAATATAACACAATCCAAGAGAAACCAGACTCAAGGCAAAGGTTGATGTAGGACCAAATGAGAAAAATCAAGCATATGCTGCTATGACAAGAAGAAAAGGGAAATTTGCAAAAATTGGTCCTGAAAAGAAAAGGAAGAACATGACTAAGGTAAGATGTTATGGATATCATGAACTTGGGAACTATATAAGATATTGTCCTAAACGTAAGAAGGGCAAGAGGGATAGGGAAGAAGCCCATATTACTGAGGAAGTGAAAGAACCTCAGACAAAGAAGCTTAAGAATGAAGAAGTAAAAGATATTTACTATGACTAAGATGATATCCTTCACTAAAAGGTACCTATCACTTGTAATGTATAGATAGGAAGTAGTGTAAAAAATATAGGATGCATCATATTAGAAAATAGCGTCATGATAGAATCATTAGAAGTAAGAGCTCAGGAAATGGGAAACAGAAAGAATGTCTAGAGTAAATTCCATTTATTATAAAGAATAAGATATATTGGAAACCTCATTAAAATCTCAAGTGATACTTAAGGAAAGAAGTAGAGGTCATCATCAACTAGTATCATCATATATTAGTCAATAAGGAAAGATCTGTTGAATGAGGATATGTAAGATCCTCATGTTTCTTTGATGGAATCCTTATCAACATGATTCGCCTATCTAGAAAGAAAGAAAGTGTTTCAACAACAATTCCAACACGTGGGATTCAAGGGATGATGATATGATGATAAAATAAGTGAAGCAAGTCAAGAGGATAAATTTCTTTCAAAGGAAGTTGTTGTAGAAACTCTGGATGATCCAAAGCAAAGATGAGGTATGTATGCTTACATAGGTTATTATGAAATTCATGTCATATGGTTGCAGATAATATGGATCACTATTTCCATCTTGGGAAACATGATCAAAAGAAGAAGGATCACTATTCATGTAAAATGTTGGATAAAACTAACACATAGGACTATCCAATGAGAAGATAAATACAAAAAATTCCTTCATTTTTAGTATCATTTTAAAATAAGAAACCACCGACGTTGACCTTATATGAGGAAGCACTACAAAAAAGAAATTGACTCTAAATTAAAAGTGTTAACACTCAGGTTGTTCCCTTTGACTCCTAAGGGAATACGGCCAAGGTAACCACAAACCAAGCTTTGGACTGCAGGTCTTAGCCTACTAGCAGTCAGAGAGGGCTCTCTCTTAGGGATTTAGCTTTGTTTAAGGAATGATTTTAGGCTAGATATGATGCACATGGGTTTTGATTTTGTTTGGTGGGATGGTTGATCTAATCAAGAAGAGTTAGCATGCAAAGTGTAAGAAGTTCAAACCATTGGGCATGGAGTCAATGAATGTGAACTGAAGGGTGTGTTTTCTTTGGTAGAAGAGGGAATATGGAGCAGGATAGCTACACATGGCACAATGATTTATGCTGGAACAAGGATGAAATGGAGGTCATGGGATGAGAGGCAATTAAGGATCTCTCATCCAGCCAAAGAGGGAAAGTGGATGAAGGTTGAATAGGGCAATGAAGAATTCCTAGACAGCATTCATATAATGAAGGAAATAGCTTAAACATGTTCAATTAAGAATGCATATTCATCACTGATTCAGAGGAAAACATAGAAAAGTTACAAGAATTGAGCACAGAGGTCATGAAAACTAGTTCTGATCTATTCCTTTTTCCTGCAACTTAGATTATGATATATAGATGGTACAACTACGTATAAACTGATAAACAGAGGGAGGAAAGACTTATTGAACCGTGAGCAAGCACGAGAATTCCATACCAAGTTCTTTAGCTATTAAAAGCACAACCAGCCAGTTCAGATGCAAACATTCCAGCAATCTTTGATTACAGAAGTTCTTAATATTTACAGCACAAATCTCAAATGAGAGATCAACCAAACAACCCACCAACCCTTATTACATTGTTCAAGGCTGTATTTATAGGAAAAATATCTACAAAAATAGATTTGATAGAAGATATGAGGAAATAAATGCAGTTAACCTAACTTCTCTTGCAAGTAATGTAAAACTATCTATCTAATGCTACGTTGGGGGCAGCTGCTTCAAAAAATGAGGCTATCTGGCGTCCTTAGGTAGCTCTGTTGTTATGCGCTGGCCATTCATCATAATTGCGCATTGGTCTCTGTTCCCTACTCTTGAGTGGCTTTGATGTGTATTTACTGTGATCTGAGAGCCTTAGGTGGATTCACCGCTTTCTTATTGTTGATCTGATATTTTTTGCCGCTTCACTAATACTCTTTTAATTGAATCTGGGCTTGATCTTTCCTCTGATATGATCGAAACTATCAAATTGCCCCTTTTCTGCCCTTTCAAGGCAAAAATAACTGCTGCAAACTAAGGCTTTCCATTTAAGCGCTAATCACGCATCAAAAACTGCCTCAGATTTTGATTCCGGGCTTCCTAAGCATCGATTTCGCACTTTGCGCCCTTTTTCAGCTGGTGACGTCGGCACTACGGTGAATGATGTTAGCAGTGGGACCCAGTATGGTGGATGACGTCAGCGGGGTGATGTGGTAGGGTGACACAGTAGGGTGACGTGGTTCTTACGTCACATAGGGGGGAAGCGGTATCCGGTTTTAGGCGCACCGCTTTTGGGCACAGGTGGTTTGAGAGGAGGGGGCTCCGCCACAGTCGAGAGAGTGATGCGTGGCGGGAGTACAACGGGAAAATCGCCCATCTCCCGGGCGCTAACGATCGATAGGTTCGGAGAGAAGAAGACCCGCCCACTGTAGATCTTAGGGCGCGGGCAATCGGACGAATGGCAGAAGGAAGAAGGCGGCAGAAGGATAAGGGACGGGGCCCGCGGCACCTGTATTAATTATTTAATTTCGGCAAGGGAGGGAAAAATTTAGGAAAGTGGGTTTTTCATTTGGGTTTGCAGGTTATGTGCGCCGGTTAGATTTTAATACATCAAACCATTAACAATGCAGGTGGAGGGGGAGGGTTTAGGTTTATAGATGAAAGAGGGGGGGTCCAGGGTTATTAATTTAACTAGGGGTTAAAGTAACTCCGAGTTTAAGACGCAGAAGGGTTTATATTAGTCCCAAATGGACCAATATCTCCCAAACCATGTTACATAGCTATAGTGCTATAGGGTGGGATATGTAATATTTTGGGATCTTTATATAGTTTTTTGTAGAATATGGGGAGGGGACATGATTTAGGGAGCTAGATAATAGGGTTAGATGTTAATATGAGGTCTTTGGAATGCAAAGGAGGGGATGCATGCTAAGTTTATAGAAGGGAAACTTAAGCATAGGGAAATGAATGGATTGTGTAAAGATTAATTTTACACAAGAAATGTGGCTTCTTTTCACTAAGTCAACTCAGATGTCAACTTGGTTTTTAACAAGGATGGAGTGAAAACAGGACTAGTTGGGCAGATCCCAAGGTCCCCAAGGGGATGATAGTAAATGATTTCTGGGGGAATGAAGGGGAAATTAGTCATGATTCCACTGTTGTACAATCAAGTCACTGCCTGGTGCCAATGCCATAAATGAGATGAGTCCTTCTTGACAAGACCACAAGTGATTACCAATCTGCTTTTGCAACCTCAAACTACCTACCCAGCCTAATACACCTATACATATTTTCTTCTTTTGGTTTGGGTGCACCTGAATTAGCAAACCCAACTTTTCAACTTTTTTTCTTTTAACTGGCCTCCTATCTACATCTATACTTATTTCATCTAGGGGCTCAGATTAGGCTGTTTAGCACCCTTGCTTCTCTACCTATCTAAGAATCTGCCAAGATTAAGCTGTTTGGACAGATAATGATTCTCTATATTCTACAACAGGAAATTGAAACCTAGGGAGACCAATATTAAGCTGTTTGGACCTCCCTTTAACTGAAAATTCTTCAAAATGGAATAACTCATCAAAATTGGAATACAGCAGAGGCACTTAGGCTAGCAGACTCTCCTGGACACTTCTTTGGCCTCAGTAACAAATATGGAACATTGCAGCCTGCAAAGTATGACATATTTGGCATGTAAAAATGTCGATCATGAAAGATGAATACATGCTATGAGCAGGAGGCTAATAATAAGGAATTGTTAGGTATCCATTATTAATAAGTGAAGTTCATATGGCACTTTCCAAATTTCAGAATTTGGTTTCCATCTAGAGGCATATAGGTTCAAGTATGAATTAAAATGACTCAATTTAATGTGTGATACGAAAACACATCTACACAACACCAAAATCCTTCATGTAAAATTTAAAGGACAATTAAGTGTTCACATCCTGGATGATTTTGTTGTTGTTTCCAATGAACAACATATCACCCACATACAACACCAAATAAATAATATGATCAACAACTAATTTGAAATACACACATTGATCCTCTTCACTCCTTATGAATCCAAGTCCCAATATGTCAATATCAAATATATGATACAACATCCTTAGTGTTTGTTTTAACCCATAGACAGATTATTTTAGCTTGCATACTAGCTCTTTCTTTTCCTTCACTACGAAGCCTTCTAGTTACTCCATATATATTTCTTCTTTCAAATCCCCATATAGGATTGTTATCTTCATGTCCATCTGCTCTACTTCAAAATAAAAAACAATAATAACAGATAAAATAAATCTAATAGAATTTAGCATGGCAACAAAAGAAAAAATATCACCATTGTCAATTCCCTTTACATGGAAGTAACCTTTTTCTATTAATCGAGATTTGCATTAGGCTTCACTTTACCTCATGTATTCAACTTCTTCTTAAAAATCCATCTATTTCCAATAGGATTTCCTAAATCCAACATGTCCATTAGATCCCATGCCTCACTCTTGTCCATGGGTTCTATTTCTTAAACCATGGCCTTTTACCAGATTTTACCATCCTTGTCAGGCCAGGTAGTAACTCCAATAGGCAGTAAAACTTATTCCTCTGATTTCATTAGGTAGGCTATTGTTATATACAAAAGGTTGTGATTGCTCAGTTCATCTTCTGATGACTGCTCACATTCCTAATTTAACTATTTACATAAATTCACCCAATCGTGAGGATTAGGTGTCAGCAATCCTTTGAATCGATTATGTTCCTAACAATTCTAGGGTCATTGTCAGTAATAAACAAAGCAAAATTGAAATGGAAATTAGGTGGAGTATACCTTGTTTGCTAAACTCCTTTTTGAACTAATCTCTTCAATACTAGATTATGCATTTCTTCTTCTTATTCATGTTATTTTGTAGACTCTAATTCATCATCCTTCAATCTAAACTCTATTTCCTCTTGTTATTTCTCCCTTCATATAAATTCATGTTTGACATTATCTTTGGTTTCTCAAAATACCACATCTTGATTATACCCAACCCTTTTTAATTTTTGGATTCCAAAGCTTGTAACCTTTCATATAATCTTTATATAGAGTAAAGTTACACTTTTCAACTTTATTATCTAATTTACTCATATTATCCTTTGTAACGTTTACATAAGAAACATAGTCAAATACGTTGAAATGCTTAAAAGAGGGTTTCCTACCATTGAATCCATACCTTGTCTAAATTGTTTTCTTCCAATGTTGATCAGAGTGATATATTTACCAAGTATTTTTGAGTACCCATTGCCTTTGCTTTGAATTCCTATCGTAACCCGACACCACTAAACATGCTCCTCATTTTTTCTATTAGTGTCATGTTTATCCTTTCTACAACCCCATTTTGTTGAGGTGTGTATGGTGTATCCTTCTACCTTTTTATATTACACTACTTACGTAACTCCTCAAACTCATTCCCGTAGAATTCCCCACCATTTTTTGTCTGCAATACCTTAATTTTATGCTCTGTCTGATTTTTCCACAAGAGCCTTAAACTCTTTAGTTTTTTTCAAAGGATTCAGGTTTCTTCTTAAGGAAATAAAACATGTGTTTCACAATAAGTCACGTATAAATGAGACATAAAACACAAATTTACCCAGTGATTGAATTGAAATAGGTTCAAAAACATCATTGTGCACCAATTGTAATATTATTTATGGACTTGTAGAAATAGAGGAGAATATTACCAGATTTCACTTCCCATATAAGCAATGTTCACAAAAATCAAATTCTAGAGAGAGATTAGAAATACCTTCAACCATACCTTTACCTTGTAGCACTTGATTTCCATTCTCTCTAATATGTCCAAATCTTTGATGCCACAACATAGTCTTTACTTTAGAGAATATATGAGTTTTTTCTTCTTCAACTCCACCCTCAGGAACAATGGAATTGTTGCACCCATCACTAATAGTACTTCCTAGCAACTTATAGAGACTTCCATTTAAAACTCCACACAAGGGAATTTTGAGGTAAAAAATGGACTTCAAAATGAAAAATGTACAAACAAAATGAACTTTAAAAGTGTTGGAAAAGTAATTAGGTTCAATCTTCATATTTATATTTGTACTTGTATCAATTTTTATTTTTATTTAAAAGAAGAAAAAGAATTTTATTTAAGCATGGGTTTCATACTCAAGTCTAGGTTAAGCATGTTCTTCATGCTTCTAGGTTTTGATTAAGTCAAAGAATTAAATTTGAGTCAAAGTCAATTTGGACTCTTAGTAAGTAAAGGAAAAATATTTATTTTTTTAATCAAAAGGACTCAAATTGATCTCCATAAGACCAATTTGGCCCTCCAAATGGTCAATTCGGCTCACTCAAAAGGACATGTATGTTCGTATGTGAGAAAAATTATTTATAGGTGTGGATCATCCTCCAAAATAGAAGAAAGTTTGATGGTATATCCTATGGAAAGATATGAATTTTGTTTGGAAAGTTTGTGGTAGTTTTCAAGGAAAGTTCATTCAATTTTTCTGTAGCAATTTTGTGGATGAAGATAGAAGAATAAGTGTGAGTTTTTTTGTGGAGTAGCTGCTAGTATCTTATGATCATAATTTTGTAAAAATAGTGCGAGCTATGGCAAACTTCTTCCATAAATAATGATTGTAGTACATGTGAAATACAAGTTGTAGCATCTATGATATGCCAGTTGTTAAAGGGTTATAAGATCCGTAAATGATAAGCTACAAGAATGAGAAAGAATTGTTGTGGGGATAAGGGATCATGTGACAAATCAAACTATCTTATTAAAGATGAATCTTGAAAGAGAAAGGAGGGATGACTTGGTGGTTGGAGAAGATCTTGGTCTTTGGGTATTGGAGGTCTCATTTTGATCTAATTCCTCAAGAAGAGGATTATTCTGATTTTCTTAGGTTGTGGGGTTTTTCCCTGATGTAGAACCTATATCTTATGTTCTTTGTGTTTTGTGATCTTCATGTTTTTGATAATTTCTTGATGAAGAAATAAAACATAATAATAAAATGCCAAAAAATATCACAAGTAATTATCAAGTAATAAGAATCAAAATTAATCTATAAATATCTTAATTTTCTAACAAAAAGAACCAACATGATTCAAGATGATCAAATATTTTTGGAAGGAATATAAGAAAACAACTTTTTCTTTATCATATTTTTGACTTATCTCCTTACATGTTTACTCAACTTTCAAGTGTCAATGCTTGTTGGATGCAGAATTAGATTATGCATTCAATGAGTTCCCACACTTGAAATTTGAGTTAATATGTAAATAGAAAAGTTGAAAATACAACAAAAGAAAGTAATTTTCTATCTTTTCCTTTAAACAATCATAAATATATCTTAAAAAAAACTATAATTTTTATTAAGTATAACAAAAATTACACTTTATAAACACATAGATAGTGTGTATACATATTGTCTTCACATCATCTAAAAGTTAATATTATGAATATGAGCATATCTTGTTATAAAATGAACATGAGAAAATGAGCATATGCCAAGAAAAAGAAACAAGTAAAAAAAAACTGTGGATGACAATTTGAGCTGATTTTTTCATTTTTACCCTTCCTTCTTTGCACATTTCTCCATCCGATTAGATATGGATCAACCAAAACCAAACCTATTTCTTGTCCCCCCTCCAAATGAGGGGGTTTCTTGTCAGATTTTGAGCCCTCAGAGGAATGTTCTCATTTGGTGCCACCTTGACCCTTCGAAGGTTGATGATCTTCTAATTTTGGACCCATCAGAGGTGGGGTGGCATACCCATCCTGGACCATAACCTCCCTCTCAATTTTTTTCTTCAATTTATTCAAGTTGTGTCTCTTTGTTATCTTCCTTCTCATTTTCCAAAAATTCTACATCCTCAGGAGGATCATGTCCTATGAACTCCCATCCTCTTGATTAATTAGGTTGTTCAATATTCTTCTTTGGATTTCTTTTGCCTGGGGACAAGAATGTTGAAAATGATCTATTTTGAAACATATATGACATATAAATGACGTATTTTCAAAGTCGGAGACTTATGACCAGTGAAATTTTAATTTTTCAAATTTATATGGTTCGTAAATTCTTTGTTGAGATCAATCTCCACACATATCCTAGCATACATGAAAATACCATTTTCAGTGCCTTCTAGATCCATTTTTTTTAATTTTCTCAGTGTATTTCCTATATCTTCAAGGACTTTGTGGTGCCAAAATGAAAGGGGAATATTTGCAGCCTCACTCAAACTGACATTGTAGAGACCATCATGGTGTTGGCATCAAACTCAAGGAACCAAGGCATAAAGAATAACATATATCTACCCTAAAACCACGACTCTACATGAAGAGAGTAATCCAAGTACTTTTTTTGTTTCGAATTATATTATGAAGGAAACATTTTGAGCATAAGGAAATTTCAAATTTTGAGGTCTAATTGGAGACAAACCATTGTATAAGTGCCTCTTGTTTCGGATAGAACCCTTTGAATATGCAGATGACTACTTTGGATTGCAGAGCTGAGAAAATAAAGTTTACCTTGGATACGTTTACTTCCATAAATGGGCCTTTTTCCATTTCTTCAAATATGTATGGGCCTGATATGATTTGAGACTAATCTATTGATGTTGTGATATTCCTTTATGTTTTTTAATCCTCGTAGGAGACATGAGATTTATAAAATCATTTTGTAGGAGGAGCTCCCCCATAAATTCTTGTATTCAATATGATGGAAGATTTTTTGGAAATATTATAGCCTTGTAACTGGTGAGAATATATTGATACCTTCCCTTCAAATTGTAGACTTTGAAACAATAAGGAATGTCAAATAATACTTCAATACTCTGTTTTACAGAGCATATAAACGAAGTGGTTTTGGCCCATATGAGCATTGATCTCCCATGGAGACGTTTAATAAAGATCTAGAATGTGGGTTTCATTTTATGCTCTGTCAATGGAGAACCATTAATTAGAAACTAGAGTGGGAAATTCAAGTTCTTACTGTCAATGTAGAAACATTCTCATGTCGGAGATTGTTATCATGGATCTTGCATCAGCAGACTATCAATGGAAACTCAGAGATTTGTTTCACCCTCAACTCATTTGAGTGCAGAACCCAGTGAATGGGAAATGATAACTGTAAAGGCATTGAGGTTGGCATAAATACCTTATCTAGGAACACCCCAACATAGAAGCACAGTTCCCATGCAAATGGAATTTGGAATATGGAGAAATGTTGAACATGAGAGCAGAAAAGGGGAAATAGTAGTATTATGGGTTGATGCGAGAACATAATTTGTCCATATGCATCTATAACATACAAATACCGAAGAAACATAAAGATAGAGTAATCCCCTGAGGAAATGAAACTTTGATCAGTTTTATTTGTATACAAAGTGTCACCATCTAATGAAGCACATATCCAATGAACAACCAAGAGGTGAGAAAATGAGCTCTAGTACCTGGTGGCAACGGACTCAGAAGATGCAAAATTTTGAATAACCCTAATCAACATTGCTACTCCTCTATAAAAGTTACATATGAATCTAATTTTATTAATTTTTACTATTATTTTATTATTTTCTTTAGCATACCAATTTTATACTTTAAAATTCCCCTAATGCCTTAGCAATACCATTTCTCCTCAAACCATCTTATGGGTTTCCTTTTTAATCATTGTTTGTATGCCTACATCATGGATATTGCTTATATAAATCAAATTTCTAGCCAATTTGGGATCTATAGAACACCAAGGATGTTAATTTTTCTTAGGGTTATATTGTTTTTTTCTTTGATAATTGCATTTCATTATTTCCATATTAAATTCACTGCATAACATCATAACATTATTCAGATTTACTTCATTATTCAACAACATATGCAACTATGTAGAAAGAAAAATACCATCATCAATGCAGCGAAACATAAAGGAACAATAGAAGAAATTCATTCACACATAGAGACACCAGTATTGGTTGGAGATCAGGGAAAAACCCAATATGGGGAAATCCCTTTCAAATTATTCTTCTTATTAGATTTTCAATGAAAGATTCAGTGAAAGAAAGTATAATGAAATATATCTTCATCCACACAACTATCCAACAACATCAACTAAGAAATATCCATAAGATAAAACCAACAACATTAATACTCATAACTCTACTTCAGAAGCCTGCAATCAACTATCATTGTTTGCAATCAATCATCGAACATCGCGGTCAACAAGTGAAATATGTGATCAACTAATAAAACCAAACCCTAGTTTCTAACCATATGGAGGATGTGTTGTGTGTGCAACTGAAAGGCTTCACTAGAATAGATGAGCCAACCAGAGTATGACTGCAATTGATATTTCTTTGTGACATGCCTATCGTTGAGACCTAAAACCCTAAAATATAGATGCAAGCTTCAGACCCTGCAATTTCATCTTCATGCGAACCCATTCCTCTACGGACTTGCCTCAGAACTGTGTGAGCCAAAAATAAGAAACAAAATATAAGAATGATCCAAGATGATTGTCCAAATGAGGTTGATGTCACTTGTATTTATGGCTTTCCAAGGGTGTTGTTGGCATCGTGAAAAAAACCCTCCAAAATTTTTCTTACGCTTGAATTTTGGAGCCTACTGAGGTCTTGTGATCAGTCGTTCCATAGTCTCTTCTTGGTCGGCTGATGTATTAATGAGTTTTTTAGCTCCCTCTTGGATTATAGGTGTTGAAGCCACCTACTTGCACATGCTCAGTCTGCAAACAAGTTCATGAGCGCATTATTTTATGCAAGCTTATATAGGCATATCATATTCCATAAATACTATGCCTGTGCTATGATCAATCCATGTTGACAGTCACTACCCACATTCATTAGCAATCTCTCACTTTTGGTTGTGATTATACTTTTGTTTCGGTGATTTTTCCAAACTATCACTTTTACATGCCTTCACTTTTGCAAGTGTCTCTTTCACATCTTTTTAATGTCACATTCACTTGATTTCATCTTAATTAGTCTAATTTTCATGTTATCTTAGCTCTGGCATGTGTTTTTTTCACCGTCATTTTCATATTGCAAGTGACATTAACACTTTTCTCTTTATATAGAAAATGACGTCTTTTAGCATGGGAAGTTCCACTTATCATGCAAAGTAGAGTATTGGCTTGTTTCAAGGGGTAAATTTGGTGTTGATGATTCCTACTAGTCATGTAGACATATTTTACACTCATTCCCAAGGTTTCATGCATTGTCACATAAGTGTCATCACTTTCGTCACAAAGTGTATCTTTTGTGTCACACTTTGAGAGGTATATTGCATTGGTTTCACATTTAGGGAGTCATGTTGTTTTTGTTTTTTGAGTGATCAATGTTGTTTCATTGACTATTTAGAGTGTGTGATCATGATCTATTTTTTCTCTTCTCACTTAAGCCTCACTGATCCCACATTTAACCGTATCTAGAACACTTCATTCCCAAGCAACTTGACTTCACTCAGCCTTCCTGAACTACACCTTGTGCACTCTCAACCCTCAAGCACAGAACTTTCCTCTTGGAACTATGCACTGTGTAGTATTAATGCTCAGCCCCAGTCCTTGAGATCCATTGCTGCATAATCCTTGCCTTCAGTCAACCTTCTATGTGCATTGTGCGGTCTCAAGCATCAATCCTTAGCCTTGAGCTCTTAAACTACGCAATTGCATAATCACTTGTCCTCTCTCCCTCTAGAACTGTGTATTGGGAAGCTTCTAGCCTCAAGATTCAAGCTTGAGGCCTTGGACCCCTCAACTACACAATCTCCTAGCTTGTTCTCTTGCCTGAACTATGCATTGGGGAACTTCAAGCCTCAAGCTTGGCCTCTTAAGTTCCTCAATTATGCAGTCACTCAATCTAGGCCTTCAAAACTATGCATTGCATAGTCTCAAACCTCCAGCCTCCAACTTGAGCTCTTAATTCCCTAAAATATGCAACCCCTCTATCCAAGCCTCCAGAATTGTGCATTGCACAGCGTCAAGGCACAAGCCTCCAACCTGATTCCTTGAGTCACTCAACTTCACAAACCTTTGACCCTAGCCATCTTGAACTACACATTGCACAATCTCAAGCCTTATTCCCAGACCTTGGCCTCTAGAAATGGACAATCTCTGAGTCATTCACTAAACCAGTCACCAGTTTCATCCCTAACAAGTGATTTCATGAAACATCTTAGGTTAGGGATTTATTAGATTTATGTCATCTTGCTATGAGTGGATTGTATCCACATTTATTCCAATATATCATGACAGGATAATGATGAAGGATATGGAGAAGGAGACCATTATAGAAGACACCTAAGGAGCTGAGGAGACAATATGATCATCATACAATAAAATGAAGGAACACTAAATTACAACAGAAGACCAAATATCATGACCCCTTGAAGACTCCATACTGATTCACAACTCATTGGAGGGTGGATATAATGAAAAAATCATATCTCTTATGAAAAATAAGACCATGTTCCACCACTCATGAAGAAACAAAGAAAGTAGTAGCAAAAAGTGGCTTGAGATTACCATGTCATCATATAGTCCATGTCATCAATCTCATTTCATGTCTGTCATGATTCATCATGTGCCACATCATTTTGTGGATTATGTAAATTCTATAATGGATAAATGTGATGTAAAGTGGAAGTACAAGGGATATGTATGGAGTCTGAAAGGTCACATAGGAGTTGAAAGGTCATAGAGAAGTCAACCAGTCATGATAGTATTCCAAGAGTCACAAGGGAGGTGAATGGTCACCCCATTTGTTATATATACGCCCTCATAGCTCATGCAAAGCAATTTTCACCTTGGCACCTCCTACCAAACATTGGAGAGGAAGGTAGTTGTTTTGGAGGAGCAAGTGACTGCTCTAATGCTCCACTATTGCAGCTAGTGATGTTCATTTTCTTGATCATCTTGGAACTTTTACTTAATTCAGAAGATTGTTGAGCCAACATGTTTTCATGCATATTTTTTGAATATTATAAGACTATTATTTGAATGTTTGTGATGCATATTGTTTTAATCTGTACTAAGGAAATTGAACTATTTCAGTGGATTTGGTACTTATCTTGTAGAAGGTGTGTTGTATTTTCTTTAACAATTGTTACTTCCTTGTGAACTATTTCATTGGTTGATCATCGACTCATTCATATCTATATGCTCATGTGGATTTTCTAGATTACTATTTACTTGTTTTTAAAGGACCCAATTTTCTCTTGCCTTTAGTGCAAGGACCTTAATATTATCCACATTTGAACATTTCACAAGGCTACTCACTTGTTGATCTAAGATTACATGTGTATTACTCTCTTATGTTGAACTTTGTAGCCAAGGAAAATCTATAAGAACATATGGTAGTTGGGCCAATATCGCAGATGGGGCTCCTATTACAAACTGTGTGAGGTTTAATTGGGACATCACATTAGGGATACCCCCTTGGTTGATGGATCTCCATCACCTGTCAACATGTGTCCAATTTTCTTTAGGTCTGACCTGATCAAATATGCACGTGGGATTTTAATTCAAAAATAAACTTTCCCTTATCCAAATTGAGCGCTTCAATAGTCAATTTTTTTACTCTCGAAAATAGGAATCTCGTCCCATGGTTGGAATTTTTCAATAAGCTTCCAAATTAACACTCCCTCTCAACTAGGGAGAAATTCCAACTGCATTATGTAATCACTGCAAAAGTCTTGTCAGCAAATCATACCCAATCTCAAGTATCTTGTCATCAAATGTCATCAATGTTCATCCCTTGCTTATTATTTCTTATCTCTTGATTGTCCCTACTCATAAGTTGAACATTCTCGAATATAAAAGAAGAAAAAATTGATATCGAAGGGGAGACTAAGCTACCACCCTCAATTCATTAGGGATCCGCTGCTACCACCCAAAATCACTACCTACGAGGAGCCTAAAGCTACCATCCGGGAAACATCATAGAGCTTATCCTTGGGGAACCTTGCTCAACCTAGAACTACGTCATGGAGCTTAGTCTCAACCTTGAACTATATCAGGTATCACATCTCAACCTGGAATCTCATGGGGGAGAAAAACATCTTCAACTCCATATCGAGCAATAGGCGATATAGGGGAGCACATCTCAACCCTTCCTATTACCCACTGGTCTTCCCAAAAATTACACTCAATATTCATGTGGTGTAACACCTGCATCATAATAATCTTGGGTTAAACAAACCTAAGTACACTCTCAACTCATTAGCCAGACGGGGAGTGATATTCCCAATAAGCCCAACTTGTGGGTATGATGCCAACTGGGGTATATTTTGCAAAGACCAAGATAGGGGAGAAACATCTCCAACCATATGGGTAACAGATAGGGGAGAAACATTTATGACCCTATTCTCTAGATATCCCTCAACCTAAGGAGCCTTCTGGTGAGCCCTAATGTTGCACAGAAAGTGTTACAACTCCCAAGGGATCCTCAACTCTATTTATCAACTCGGGGTTTGTACAAAGTTCAAGGTGACAGTGCTATATACACAGTAGATGGGATTCTACTCATGCCACCCTCAACTAGTAAATTTGATCAATAGTGCTCCAAGACCATTATTTCTACTAAATTAGAATGGAATTAACTACTGAAGGTGCAATTCAGAAGCTAGCTCTAATGACAAAAAGGTAAATTATTTTTAAACCTTAACTTGTAGATGTTATCAACTTGTAAATTCTACTGAATCAATTCATGAAAGTACATAAGAGCTATACTACCAATAGAAAGGGAACTACACTATTTTGTAATCAACCATCTAAATATCAAATCTACTTGTAAATAGGAAATTATCCTACCAAATCATAACTCAAGATTACATGCATCATATATCTAATTAATACTTGCATATAAATCAATGTTATACTTGTCCTAAATCTATGATAAAGAATCCAATGTTATTCTATCTTGAAGTGAAGGAAAAAGGATGATTGGAATGGCCTAGGTGTTGCCCTTAATCATGGAGCCCAAATTGGGGGTCAACCTACTCCTAAACTAAGTCAAACTTACATCACAGGTCAAAATAGGGGGCAAAACATGCTGCTACATGCATGCTACAGGAGCCCTATATTGCTACAACAAGGTATATTATGCTTCAGGAAGGCTTTTGAGAGGGTTTGGAATGTAGGAATGGTGATTTCAATCGATGTTAAGGTAGATGGAGGTTGTGGTAGATGGATGAAAGGTTGCCAACACCCCTATCCAAACTCAACACTTCAGGAAGGCGTGTTTTGGACTAAGAGGGTTGCTCATGGTGACCTAAGGGAATGAGCTCAAGAACAGAATTTTGGGATTCATCAAAGAGGGTGAAGAATTCCTGGATGGATATGGTGAAAGGACCCTTGCCTGCAGATCCAAACAGCCTTGCAACATCACGTGCACATGATCATTGATCATTGACAAAATAAAATAACCAATGCTGGAAAAGATGAGTTGAATTTAAATACCATCTAATCTATGCCAAGAACTCTAATCTAGTCAACAAATCAAATTCTAAGCTATAGCAAGTAGATGCATAACAAAATGAATAACATAGGCCTTCTTCCAAGAAATCATAAACATAGCATTTTTGGGTTGTGATTTTAGATTCTTCCACTCATGCTCCCATGAGAGAGATGGGATAGAGGTAGAAATCACAAGATTTTTGAGGGGTTATGTTCTAATGAAATGTAGAAAAGTAATAAACATTATACGCTAAAAGTAATACCAATACATAAGAGGGACCTAAGCCACTAGAGTTGGGCCCAAACCCAAGAGCCTCAGCCCTCTGAAACTAACTCAGTGATGGATCAATAATAAATTTCTCATTATCATTGCATCAATGTCAAATACATCACATAATCAATCAAAAATAACAGTATCAAGTGCTTGAGCTCAATAGCCTCTTAGCTAGAAACAAAATTCGAATCCTAATGAGCTCTTTAGCATGTTTATTTATACAGGAGAGTAGCTACCAACATATCCCTAGAAAATAGGAATGTTTGTCTCACAAAACTCAAGAAGGGTGGATCTAGATCTTGTTCAATTGCACATGCTTGGCTGCCAAAGAACTCGTCCTCCTTGGCTACCAATGACCTCGTCCTCCTTGGCTGCCAATGACCTCGATCTGATGAGAGATAAATTCATGAGCTTGGCTGATTGAGGGAGTTAAGGAGGTGGACAACCTCCTAGATTATCTCTTTGTTGTCTACTATGAACTCATGCAATGAAATCATCTCAAAATTTCTCCATTTCCTGCATTTAAACCTCATTAGGCCACATGACAAAGAAAAACATATTTTACCACTCTCACTAAGCATAATATAACAAAAATTGTAAATAAATGTGAGAAAGAGATGGTTCTAAAGTTGGAGGATGGAATTATGATCCTTATTATTGTAGAATTTTCTACAAATCTAGCTTTGATACCATGTAGAAAATCTAATGGTAGGTTAACCCAATAATGCAATATAAATCAAAGCAGAATACTATAACCTACTTCTACTATCAATATGTGTAAGCTTAAATATTGAGCTGAATAATATAACCAAAAGAAGAAGAATCAATCGCAAAATACACATGAAAATACTTTGGGGAAAGACTCAGCTAAAAACCCCAATGTTTGTATTATCATACAAGGTGGAAATACATAGGAATTATACAAAGCCTTAGCCCCCACGGCTAGCCAGCTCTCAGTACAATCCTCACAGATGCTCACAAGCAATCTTGGCTTCTCTCCAACCTTCCTCTCTACCCTCCAAGCTCCTATTTCCTTGCGTTGTTCCTTATGGATGATTCACCTATTACCAAGTGGATGATCTCCTTCCAAAACTGCGTAATCCTCAAGGATTAAATCCTTGACTGCATGCATGAGTTTTCTCCATGAGAAAACACATACAACTGATAGTGAATTGTCCTTGACTTTAATCTCAACTGGGTCTTTCTCAAAATATACATACATGATTTTTTGATGAGGGAATCTTCAGTTAACTGGAGTAGCATTAGTTGAGTCCATGCATCCCTCAACTAACTGTTAACTCATTATTAGTTCCTCAAACAGTTTGGAACTAATTTAACTGGCCTTAACTCAGTAAACTAAGTTAACTAATTACAACTCAAATATAACTCAACATTATCTCCTTAATTTAAGGGATAACTCTTGCATGACTTCAGAAAGACTTCTAACTTGAATTTCTCCAACTAATTAATTTAAAATAAATTAATTAATTATTTCCAAATAGTTGTTAAGACTAAATTTGATTTTAATTCACAGTTTAATTCAAGGAAAAATTAAATTGGAATATTCTTGTTGCCATATTTCAACACTCCCTCTCAACAAGAAAGGGATTATCTACCACCCCGATCCTATCTCTATGGAACTTGAATTTACACTTTAACAATGCCTTTGTCAAAATGTCAGCATCTTGCTCCTCTGTCGAAATATATTGCAGCAACATGATCCTCTTGACCTATGAAAAGCCACAGGCAACAAATCTTGCCTTACTCTTCTCCACACTACCATCAACAGATTGCTTTACCTTGTAAAGCAAACGGGAACTCACAATTAACTTGTTCTCCGGTCTCGGAACCGCATCCCAAACATTGTTACAAACTATGGAGTCATACTCCTCCACCATAACATCAACCCAAATCGGTTGTTGCACTGCTTCCTCAATGGAATATGGCTCTGTCTCAACACATTCCCTAGCAAGGGCCATGTATATAGTGTACCTCTAAGGTGACTTCCTCTATCTGCACTGAGAAGATGGTGCTCCCAGATTCACTCTCGCATCCTCCAACAATCTGTCAAATTCTCTTGTGCGCTTTTGTCCATCTCTGGAAGACTCTGCTTGAGTGGATGTCTCCACCCCTGGAACCTCTGATTGCAGTTGCTCTGCATCAGTCTGAGGCTCCTCCTCCTTAGGAACCAACAGTTCCTCCACAGCCAATAGTTGGAGCTCCCTCTCAAGGGAAACTTGCATGGCCTTCTGCTCATCAAACTTGAGATCTCTGTGAACCCCTGTCCTCTAACTAGTAGGAAAGTACACCTGATAGTTGTGAGGTGTATTAGTGTACCTCACAAATATCCCTAACTCTGTTGTCAGCTCAAGCTTCTTCCGTGCATCCTTTGTCACATGGAAATATACCAATGAGCCAAATATCTTGAAGTGACCCACATCTGGTCTCTTGCTGGAGAAAGCTTCCTCTGGTGTCTTCATCCCAAGTATGCGATGCGGGCTTCTATTCTAAAAATAGACCGTTGTGTTGCTTGCCTCAACCCACAAGTGATGTGGTAGGCCTTGGTCATGCGGCATTGCCTATCCTAACCCTACAATAGTTCTGTTCTCCCTCTCGGCCGCCCCATTCTGTTGTGGTTATGAGCTGTCATCAACTCTCGTTTAATTCCTTCCACTACACAAATGTCCTTAAAATCTTGAGAGACATATTCTCCACCATTGTTGCTTCTCAAGGCCTTGATCTTCTTCCCTGACTCTTTCTCGACCAATTCTTTGAACTCACAAAACTTTGAGAAAGTTTGGTCCTTCTTCTACATGAATTAAATCCAACATTTACAAGAATAGTCATCAATGAAAATCACATAATACCTTTTCTTCGTTGTGGATGCCGTCGAGAATGGTCCACACAAATCAGTGTGAACTCACTCTAAGATAGCCTCTACTCGACTGTCTCGATCATGAAACGAAGACTTGGTGTACTTTCCTAAGGTACAACCTTTTCATGTGTCAACTTGCTCAAGTTTACCTTTGGGAAGACCTGTAGATATCTGTTGCATTATTTTCAAAGCCCCATGATGCAAATGGCCCAACCACCTATGCCACAACTCTCCAATTCCTTGGCTTTGCACCAATTTTTCTTTTGTACTCAATGTTGCACAATCATCTACCTCTATTTAATAGATATTCTTCACCCAAATCCCTATCCTCTTAGTCTGACTTGTGGTTATGTGTCTTAGGAATGCCTTTCCTTTACTGAAGACAACATCGTAGCCTTTTTCCTCCAACATTGCGACCGATACCAAGTTCTTCTTCAGTCCAGGAACATACATCACATATGTCAAGGTGAGAGGAGCTCCATGCTCCCTCTGAAAAGAAATTGTTCCCACTCTTGAAACACTATACCTTCCATCGTCACCCACCTCTATGTGCATCTTGAGGTCTTTCTCCACCAAGGCACTGAATAAATTTTTATCACCGGTCATGTGGAATAAGGATCCACTCTCAAGATACTAGACACAACCCATCACTGATGACACCATGCATGCGATGAGGGTAAAGTCCATGTTGAATTGAGAGTGCCTCACCTTTCGATCCTTCCGAGGATCCCTTCTTGGACTTCTTTGATGGTTAATTAGTCGCATAATGTCCCATCTTGTGACAGTTAAATCATCTTACTTTAGACATGTCACCCTTCTTCCCTCCATGAGAAGAATTCGATTTGAAATGGGAAGCCTTCCCCTTCCCTTTCCTTGCCTTACTTGCTAAGGCCAAATTTTCTTCATCATCATTCTTGGATGAAGAAGCATCTCATGTGCTCCTCCTAATCTCCTCCTGCATAAGATCTGACCACAGTTGTTCACAATCCGACAGTTTCTCCCTTCCATTCATAGAGTCCTGGTAGCTATTCCAACTCTTTGGAAGGACAAGGAGAGCGAGGCTCACCATATCATCATCATCAGTAATTATTTCCACACTACCAAGCTCATCTTTGTAGGTGGTGAGCTTGTTCAGATATGTGGAAATAGTATCGCCCTTCTCCTTCTTGATTCTTCGAAGCTTATCCTTGAGTTCCAATTTCCTTTGGTTGCTACTATTCTGGTAGAGGTCCTTCAATGTCTTCCACATTGAAAATGGAGTATCCTTCCCATGGAGACTCGAGAAAGTATGGTCTCGAACTCCCTCAAGGATGATTCATCTCGCCTTCACCACACACTTCTTCCACTCAGCCAACTCTTGTGCATTAGTTGAATCTGGCTTTGGGATTTCTTGATCAATGAATTCCTTCAAGCCATTGTCTTCTAATACAGCCTCCATTCTATCTTTCCATGCTATGTAATTCAATCTACCTTCCAAGGCATACTCAAGTCTCAAGCCATATAACGCCATTGGTCAACCTTGAAGTATGATATGAATTCCAATTGCACTTGCAACCCCAAACTTCAAACTTTGAATTCTCTTCTCAGTACATTGTTCACGGCTCTAACACCATGTAGACTTTTATACAAATATAGGTCTGATACCATGTAGAAAATCTGATGGTAGGTTAACCTGATAATGCAATATAAATCAAAGCAGAATATAACCTACTTCTGCTATCAATCTGCGGAAGCTTAAAGATCGAGTTGAACAATATAACTAAAATAAGAAGAATCAATCGCACAATACACATGAAAATACTTTGGGGAAAGCTTAAGCTAAAAACCCCACTATCTGTATTATCGTACAAGGTGGAAATACATAGGAATTATACAAAGTCTTAGCTCTCACAGCTAACCAGCTCTTATTACAATCCTCACATATGCTCACAAGAAATCTTGGCTTCTCTCCAGCCTTCCTCTCTACCCTCTAAGCTCCTATTTCCTTGTGTTATTCCTTGTGGATGATTCACCTGATGCCAAGTGGATGATCTCCTTCCAAGACTATGCAATCCTCAAGAATTAAACACTTGGCTGCTTTCATGAGTTTTCTCCATGAGAAAATACATGTAACTGATCATACATTGTCCTTGACTTTAATCTCAACTAGGTCTTTCTCAGAATAGACATGCATGAGTTTCTGATGAGGGAATCTTTAGTTAACTAGAGTAGCATTAGTTGAGTGCATGCATGCATCAACTGACTGTTAACTCATTATTAGTTCCTCAAACATTTTGGAACTAATTTAATTGGATTTAACTCAGTAAACTGAGTTAACTAATTACAACTCAAATATAACTCAATCTTATCTCCTTAATTTAAGGGATAACGCTTGCATGACTTCAAAAAGACTTCTAACTTGAATTTCTCCAACTAATTAATTTAAAATAAATTAATTAATTATTTCCAAGTAGTTGTTAATACTAAATTTGATTTTAATTCACAATTTAATTCAAGGACAAATTAAATTGGAATATTCTTTTTACAATATTTCAACAATGATGTACCTATTGATGAGCCTCATCATCACCTCCCTACTGAAACTATTGCTCATCCTCTGAGAAACTCAACCATCTATGTCCATGTCCTTCATGGACCTGGTGACCTCGCTGACATCATAAGGCTTCTCAGATGGTGTGCCTTCTTGAGGATAGAAGTTTTCATTCTTTTCTATTTCTATCCACTCCTTCCTCTCTTCTATGTCATTTCTTCCTTCATGTAGGCCTAGAAACAAGGGTTGACTAAGCATGAATCCAATCCAATTGAATTTTAATATTTTCATGAGTATTTTGTATAGGGGTTTCCTTTCCAATGCATTCCCCCTCCTTTCAGGAGAGTGATACTCCTTGATCTAGAGACTATGGGGTAAGGCATTCCATCTCCTCTAGAAGGCTTGTTGGCTTTTAGTCCCTGACAGCCTAAGTGTGTCTTCAAAATATCAGATGGCTTTCTCCTGGGTGGAAACGTATTTGGTGCTAGGTCAGAATTATTAGAGATGATGTTGCGATTGTTAATGGCATCCATTGGGGTTATTAGCTATGCCCTAATATCTAGTGGTTTATTTCCTTCATTTTTTGTGACTCTATTTATTTTGTCAGCTCTTGCCTCCTCATGAGTCATCCAATATGCTAGGGCCATCATTTGTGTATCCCCAAAATTTTCATTTGGATCCAAAATATTCATATCAGTCATGGTGAGGTTATAAATGTAGAACTCAGCCAATTTTTCTATGTCTTTGATGCTAACTTGGTTGCAAAATTCAGTGAATTGTTTGTAATCTTGAAAAGGAACATATTAATGTTGTGCTAAGGTCTTGATTTGGAATTTCATCCATTGATCTTTGAGAAAGAGTGCATACTACTTGTATGGTTTTTTACATTTTAATGCCTCCATGGAGAGGCTTTCCATTGTGGCCAGTTGAGCTTCCTTCTCCTACAGCTTCTCCCTCAACCACCTATTTTCTGCTTGTAGCTGCTCCCTCATTGTGGACTCTCTCTCTCTCTTAGGTCACTTAATTCTTTATCCATTTCAAGGACCTTTTCTTCTATGAGGCCCACATATTCCACCTTTTTAGACTTAACAATTTTCATCCATCTGTGGGTTCTTCCTCTTTCCACTTCTAACTCAAAAAAAAGTGGGACTACAAATTTGTGTGGAATAAATCTCCCTTCTTCAGTGAATTTATAATAGGAGCTTAAATTAGGTTGTGGACTAGGCTCCTGGAGCTCTGGAAGTCATTCTCATATGTTTTGGGGGAAGCTACTACCTATTGTAGCATTGTGTCACATCCTGACCCTCCTTTTGCTCATTTTTCTCGTCTTGTAGCCTCCTTTGTTCCTCTTGTAGCATACTTTTTTTTCTTCTAGGACACTATGTTTTCCCTGTAACATGATCTCCCCTTTATATAGCTTCCTCTTTTCTTATTTTTGGAGGGTGGTAGGTGTCTTGGGTTGTTTAAAGGAGGTTGATCTGGTGGTGGGCCTCCTTACATATGCTATAGGAGTCTTTGTTATGGATTTTGAGGAGGTGACCTTTTCAATTTTTCTTTCAGTGGGCCCCACCTCCTCTTTCTTACTTGGGGACTCTTCAATTGTGATAGGGTCCTTTGTGGGAATTTTAATCCTTCCTTGCTTGATCCTGGTGCTTTTCTTGATCTTAAAGTATAGGGGGGCTTTCCTTTGTCTCTTCTTTTTAGGTTCGACTGGGGTGATCAAGGTAGCTAAGGTTGCAGCTACCTCTTTTTCAGTGGGTCTTGGAGACAAAATTGCTTTCTATGGGGATACCTCTGCTTCTCTAGGCTCATTAGTTTTCTCAGGACTTGGTTTTTCCTATTTATCCCCCTATTCCTCTTAATCTTGCTCTTTTTCTACCTCTGCCTCTGGTTCTTCCTCTATCCTCTTTGCATTTGTTTCTCTTTCCTCTTCTTCTGACCCTACTGTTTCTTCCTCTCTTGCCTTTAACCCCTCTTTTTCTTCTTCTACTTTCTCCTCTCTTTATCCAACACTAGAGGTTGTGTTATCCGGGAATAGTGTCCACTCGGATGCTGCTATTCCCACTAAGATGGGTGGCTATCTTAGAAACAAACAATCAAAGTCTACTATTGTTTCCTTTTATGAAAATAGATGAGAGGAGAACCAACAGGGCCAACCTGAGTCTTGCACTCGATTTCCTCTCCTTCTTGATAGAGTTTCACCGCTTCATCTTTGTCTGCCCAGCAGGACCTGTGGAATCACAGCAACATACTACTATGCAAGAAACGAGGATCTAAATTCATAAATAATACAGGATCAGATATGTATTAACCATATACATGCATATATAAACAAGTACACAAGAATATGGAAGGAAACAAGAATATGGAAGGAAACAAGAATAGATTTATTCAGATGAAAAGTAGCAAGAGGATTACAACCATGAGCTCTGACCCAGCATCATCCTCCAGCTAGGAAGCCCTTCTTCACCTAAAGCAAAGCTAGATCACCCAACACTGTGAATGTACACTAGAATACCAACAACACTTCTCTATAAGATACAAAATTCCAGCCTGTGGATCTCTGTGATGAGGGATCCATATATAGATAATTACAGAGAGGTGAGTCATCTTTTGGGATCTTGATCAGTGTCTTCTCTCTAATAGTTCCTGCTTCCACTTGGAGAATGAAGATCTCTTACTCATCCCTGGTCGAAAATGGAGTGGCTAGTGTCAGAGGGGAAGCTTCTGGAAGATTCCATGATCTTCCACCTCGCATTTTTGTCCCTGCCATTTGTCCATTCCTGACCATCGCACCCTACAGAGGAGCAAATCATTATGCATCGCACCTTGTACATTGGGAAGGTGATATGCATCGTATACCCTGCATTGAGCTTCCAGTATGGTTCTAGTTTTGACCATTTATGAGCAGTTTTCAGTGGAGAACTTCTGGGAGATGATGTAATCAGTTGACCTTGTTCCTTTAGGTAGTGAAGCAACACTTTTAGGGACTTAGCAGCCCTCAGTTTATGGACATTTATGATTGGGGTTGAAATTCCCAAAAATGTCTATAACAACAGGTTACAGGTGCCACATGAAGAACTGGGTCACATGGGAATCTCCAGAATCAACTCCACATGGATTCTATCCTAGTCACTCAGTCCAGATCGACAGAAAAGCATGCCTAAAGTCATGGTCAAAGATGGAGTCAAATACATTATCTAGTAGTAGTAGGACGATTGATTTTCTCTTTCGTAGCTAACCAAGATTCTAACAGTTTTTTTGAAGAGTTAATGCGGATTAAGCCACTTGTAGCTAATCAGAAGTTGAGGAGTTAATGTGGATCAAGCCACATATAGTTGATCAAAAGTTTAATAGTCTCATTATAATTTGAATTAAGCCACTTATATCATGTCTTCTTATAAACAGTCATGATATATTTGGATCAAGCCACCTGTAACAAGATTTTCTTTTAGACAGTTATGCTATTTTTATATAAATATCAGTTGAATGAAACTTAGAAGTAGTTAGAAGCTAGAAGGAATTACAGGATTTTGTTAAATACTCTGTTTAGACTTCATTTTGTTGATAATACAAACTCTCTTTTGTCAATGGTGGTTTGAAAGTGGATCTTTATTTAGTTGTAATCCAACCACATCAGTTGCAGAGGGCCCCTGCACTGAAGGAGGTTTTTCACTTTTTATTCTCATTTTAATTTCTATTACTCTGGTTTCCACAAGTCTATTTTCTCTAATTTTGTTTCATTTCAGTTTGTAACCAATAGTGTAAGGATAAAAATCACAACTGTGCAAGTGTTATTCTTCTGAGATATTATATGAGAGATTACTGAATGAAAAATGAAGTAATGAGAATACACAGTTAATTAGCTTCTTACTGTTTTGATTAATCATTTTCTTAGCATAGCACTGTCAATTAGTTGTATTAATAGATGTTCTCAAAGCCATTTCGAAATGATAATAATTCTAACTTAATTGGTTGAATATCTAATTCATAAAATGATTGAGCTTACTTAGCAAATTGTTAGTTTTACAAACTATCATCTTTTATTTTCTGTTTTCAGGTCATTACTTAGTTACATCACTTGACATTCCAAAAAATCATTTCAAGGAGATTGATTCTATCATATTCCAAAATTGAATGGTCAAATGGCTAAATTAATGCAATTATTGAATTAGCTTTTGCATCAGTATTACTTTTGGTTTTAAGAATTAGATCCATGGATTAGTACTAAATGGTAGGATAAGATAGATGATTTATTTCTCTTATTAGGTCCTAGCTAGTTAAAATGATTCTTGGTCCATTTTTAGGAGATTAGACTAACCTAGGAACCTATACTTTTCTTTAAAACTCATTAGATCCATGTAAATCTCTCATAGATTGTATATTCTTAGACATCAAAGAATACAATCATAAAAATACAAAACAAAAAAATAAGAGAAAAGTTAAATAAGCACATATAGCTCATCACACTTCATCAGTCTACAAACCTCGGTTGATAATTCATGCAAGCGATTTAGGACACTAAATTGACTAAACACTCCAACCTCTAAACCCAAAACCCTAGGGTTTGGAGTACCTCCCAAGCTACAAATTTCAACACTCCCTCTTATTGAGGGATGTATTTCCAAGACTAGGAAGTAACTCATCATCATCATTGTTACTGCTCGCAATACTTTCCCAACTCTTGGCACCTAAAACTGCAACAATCCCTATAGCATGGACTATGGCTCTATCAGAAGTTTTTTTTTAATCAAAGGAAGCATCCTACTTCTTCTTATTCTCATGAAAGGTCTTCCAAACTTGCTATGATTCCTTGTTTCCAGAGGTGGAAGCATCCTTGCTCCCCACTGGCCATGCGATCTTTCTAGGCTGCAAAGTCTCTCTCTAAGCCTGCAAGCTCCCTCTATAACTCAACTCCATATGATCCTATGGAACCTAGATCTTTTTCCCTGGAACCTGTACCTTCTCCTATGAAGTCTGCATATAATCTTGCTTCTATATAACTTGCATATGGCCCTCCTTCTTCTTCTTGTCATGATCCATATGCTTTCTGTTAGCCTATATAGACTATACTCTCTAACTCCAACGATCACTCCTATGGAGATAGAGCCTCTAGGCCCAAGCCTTCGCTTCTAACCCTAGAAAAATACCACAAACCCCTTCTTCTCGATCGTTGAAATAGATATCATGTTATATTTATGTCCTTGTACAAATAGTACTCCTTGGACTCCCATCACCTATCCTGAATCCATCTTGAATGGCACAACAGGCGTTCCTCTGATCTTCTTCTAAGTCTTGTCCCATAATACCATGTGAAAATTTGAGTCCCACTCAGCTAGAGTCTCAAACATCTCCTTTGACCATATCATATGCTTCGATGCTCCACTGTCCACATACCATGTAGCCTCATCAATAGTGCCCTACAAGAAATAAGAGATCAAGGAAAATTATTCCTTCTCCAACCTCTTGTTGAGATCATCTATCTCATAAGAAGTGTCAACCATGGTGACCTACTTCCCTTTCTTCTTCTCATCCTCTTCCAAATTCTTCTTTATTAAATATCTTGTCAAAGAATGACCCATCTCAGCATAGTTGAAACACTTGATCTTACTCAGGTCCTTTTTCTTCTTGCCCTTAATTAATGTTGCAAGTTCCATGTCATCATCTAAAGCGTTCTTTGAATGATGATCCTCATCTCAAAACTCTTCCAAAATGAAGTCATCCCATATCCTATTCCAGTCTGACAAGTTATCTCTAGAAACAATCCCCTTGATGAAGGGCTTCCATTCCATGGTGAACCCTTTCAAAGAAATCCTCACCATATCAAAATATAAAATAGTCACACCAACAACAGAAAGCTCATCTCGAACCTAAGACAACCTCATTAGATATGAAGTCATATTGGTTGACTTCAACTTATCCTCCAATACTAGGACCTGACTCTCCTTCTTATTCTGGAATGAATTCTAAAGAGCCATCTACATCTCATGTGCAGTCTTCTTCCTAGAAACGTGAGGTATTAAGGAGTCCTTCACACCATCTAGGATGATCAACCTCACCTTCATATCAAATTCCCCACACACTTCCAACTCCTTAGGGTAAGTTGGATTCTTGATGAATTTCTGAGTGAACTGCCAAATCCTATTTCCCTACAATACTAACTTGATCCTTTCTTTCCATGGACTATAATTTGACAACTCTTACAACCTATCCTCATATCAGTGACCAACCTACAACTTCGTCATTATAGTGAGCCATTCACGTACAATTTGAATAGAATGACATATTTTGTTCCCCATATACAGTATTTCCCTGTTTTTAACAGGATATTCAACGACCTCCATCATTCCTTCTGCTTTGTCCTCCTCTTGATTTCTTATTTTATCTTCTTCGGTACGGTTTTCCTTGGGTTCCAACTTTGATAGAACCCTCAAACTATTTCACGATGTCACTCTCCCTCCTTTATTTCGTTCTTGTTGTCTCCTCTTGGCACTACCTTTTGGATTTGGCCTTACAAAACCTTCAGCTTCTTTCTGCTCTTGTTTCTTGATTTCAACTTCAAATCTATTAAGGGGGAATCCCTGATCAAATACTCATTCTTATTTCATCATCTACACCTAAATGGAATATATTCATAATCAATGAGATGCATATATATTTCATCACAAAGTTCCAACTTGATCGCTTTTGGTAATGCCCTAGATACATCCATCTCCACGCATATCTTCACATATGAGATATATGGGGCCTACAAAGTCACACCTGAGATCTTTACAAACTTCCCTATGGTGTCACCCATGAGCTTCAGGTTAATGGTAACCAGTAATATAGGGGCAGGGAATACAAACTAACCCACATCAGAACATTCGTGAATGTTTCTTTCTCTAGAGTAATGTTCTCTTTCCATGCCCACATGTACAATCCCAGAGAGGAAAATAAATATGGTCCTCCATCAAACTCTTGGTCTCCATCTTCCAGATTAGTGAATACCATTGCAAAGAATAATTTTGACCCTAAATGAAACTCCATCTCCCCACGCAACTTCCAATGACACTTAATCCAATCACACAAATATTTCTCTGTGATCCACAAGCCCATGAAATTACAAATGATCACATACGTATGCATGTGAATCCTAAAAGCCTGGGTTTGGGGATCTATGATTAATTTCACTGGGATTCCCACCATTTTTTGCTTGCATGGGCGATTCCCATTAGCATTTTTGTACTTTTGTTGTTGATATTCTTGGTCCATTTTTATACCTCTATCCTCATCTTTTCTCTAACCATTCAAACCTTGAATACCTATCCCACCTATGTCCTGACTCATGCTTGTTGATCCTTCTACTAAAATTTTAAATCCTTCATTGAATCCCTTACCTTTGTCAACTACAACATTTTTGTAGGAGGGAGCATCACTCCCTCCCTCTCTCAAAACCATTCGAACTAGAACCTGCTTGCAAGTATGTTGAAAACCCTATCTTCCTCTTCCTCTCCCACTATATTGGCTCCTCCTATAAAATTCCCTCTAATGTCATTCAAATGTCTTTTTTATTTTTTTGTGTCCCTACATGTTCCTCATGGAACACTATTGCATGTCTCCTCATATTTCTCATTGAATTTTCGACATATTAATATTATCTCCAACAATCAATCACCCCATCACTCTAGAATTTCTCTCCCATTATTCATCCCATTTATTTGTATCATAATGTTTACATTGCATACATAATTTTAACTACTTGGGGTTGTCAGAAACCCCTCCCCATTGGGGAAATACCATCCTTGTTGTTTGTATTCCATATGCAACACTAAAACATGCTTTAAAGAACACACACATAGTGTTCATGGAGTGTTATAAACACAACTCTATAGAGTATTTACATTTTCTTCAACCAATAAATAAAGAAACCTATGTTTCCCTTAATAAACCATCCATTTCCAAAGTGGATTCCTTGGTACCAAGTGTCTCCTGTAAAAATTTCTCATTTCCTACCCCGGTTTTCAGTTTCACCTTATTTCTCCAAAATAGTTAAATGCCCTTTCCCATATCCATACATTCAACAACTGGAAAATAAATTTTGCTGAAAACACATTCTGGAAATATTATAGAATGCTGGAAAATGTAGAAATAAAAATCAGCACATACAAACAGCCATTAAGCACATTTAAACACAGTGATTTTTGGTCAAGGTGACCCTGGAAAAACCCCCTACAACTCTTGGGGAAAACCAATTCGAAAGCTCGTTCTTATTTCTGGAAAATGCTTTTTACAATGAAATATTCAGCAAAAAAATCAGCAAGCAAACTTTTACAACTTATCTCGTTTTCCGTGCCTCACAGTTGATGAGCCCCGAATTGGGTAACTTATTGGGCTCATTTTGCCTAATTGTTCTTAATCAATCCACCATTTTTCATAGTTTATGCATGTTTTTTGAGTATGTTTATGTTAGTTGAACGAATGAGGGTGGTCACTTTACCAAGAAGGCTAATACGTGGTTATTTCAGATTTTTTGGACAGATTTTGGAACAAAGCCAAGCAATTAGGAGGCAGATGACAGCCAAGCATGAAGCAACAGGGGTGAGGATTCATAGGAAGGATGTCTCTTGCATTAAATGACCCTTCCTCGAAATCTCCACCCTCAATTCGGAGCTCAGTAGGCCACCAAAACAAATCCTAAAGGCAGTCGAGCAGCTTCGTGAAAAGTGACTGTTTACTAGCAGTTTGAACATCTGAGCCCCTTGAGTTAAGGAGGGCTGCTGAGGCCCCTCGTAGTGCATAAATAGGAAGGCTTTCAACCTTCGTAGGTTACTTTTTGGACTGTTGTATTTTTGCACTATAATGCTGCTATTTTCTAAGCTCATTTTGTAGCTGCTATTGTATAACTTTCTTATGAACATGGTTATTTTTGAGTAATGGAAACAGTTTTATTTGGCATTAGTTCTGAGTTTCTTTAGGAGCCTACAGCTTTTGGGGTTGGGCCTAACCCAAGCGCTAAGGCTTCCTTTGTGTATTGTTATTTGTTTTTATGTCTTTGCAAAATAATTTATGTTAAGTAGATTAACATCTTGCTGGTTACATAGGTCATGGTTGATGATTAGATAGGCTTTTCATGTTCAGATTTAGTTTATAGATTAATAACAGGGAAGAACTTCAGAAAAATGCCATCAAGCACCTCTGATCTCACCTCTCCCTCAGTGGGATCGTGAGATGGGACAAAGGTGACATTTTTGCCAACAAAAACATTGTCTTTTCTTCACCATGCCATTAGTAGTGTTGGATTCTTAGTTGCCGAACTTGATATCAGTTTTTGTTGCCTCGTTAGGTTCATGATTGCTTAGTTGCATAGTCACTTCACATGATTTTGTTGCAAACAGACTTCTGTTCATTTTCGTTGCTGTTATCTAGGTCAGATTAGGTCAAAGTAAGTAGATCCTTGATTTTCCACGTCTTTATTTGTTTAGTTCGAAAAATAACTTGCAAAGCACCTGTAGTACATCTTTATCTGTCCGTACTCCATCAATCCCATTTGCTCTATCCTCCAACCTGGATTCTTGCCTCACATTTGCCATTTTCTCACTCTGCCCTAAATTCCCATATTTTTGTGCAACATTGCTCCACCTCTCCTTGAACAAATCCAACCATCCTCGCCACTCCTTAGCTCCATTCCCCAACTCCTAGACCTCCTCACACCCTTATTTCACCTCCATACCCACTCCTTCATCTTTCTTCCTCCATCCATCCTTCAAAATCCCATTTCTGAACATCCTATAGAAAATTACAGACATCCTATAGAAATTCCAGAACATCTTGTAGAACCCCTACAGACTCCCTATAGAAGCTCACGAAAATGGTTTCTTGATAGCCAAACTCTGTGAAACTCTCTGGAAGGGTGCCAGGGAACCCTTAGGCCCTCTCTGAACCTTCCCAACCTCCTGCAAGCATTTTCTCTCACCGATCCACCTCTGCACAGCCAAAAATATTGAAAGCACATGCATGACCTGACAACTTGTTCAAAAATACAAAAAGATGTTTCCTTCATATTTTACCATAGACGTAGCTTAGACACATGCATTTTACCTTGTTGGAAGTCAATGGCATCTCTCCCAGTAGCTTGCATTCTCTTTCTTGCATCACTAGGGCTAACTGGTAAAATTAGGGTTTGCTAGGGTTTGCGTTTTCTTTCAGCGTTTCAGTTTCTTTCCACAAGTAGATTAGATTCCTTCAAGTTAGCTTCCATCCATCAGTTAAAAAGCTTCTTCTTAGAGCTCATATAAGTTGGCTTAAGCTCCTAGCGGACTTGTGCCAGCTGACCAAGTGATAGCTGTGGCAAGAGCCAGTACTTGTGCATACATCACCGTCGCTTCCAAGTTTGTTACGAACTACTGGGTTGATAAAAGTAAAGAAGGGAGTCCCAGGAGTTGCAGCATTATTGCTGCAATAATGGAGCCCACCACTCTTTTTGGCGTTGTTTCGGGGAAGCGTTAGAGTATTTGTGATTGCTGCTTTCCTTCTGTTTTCTACTACAACCTTCTGCCAAGTAGTTTATTTCATTTCCATTCTGCAATTTTATTTCCGCAAAAGTAGACTAGACATTTCCTGCTTTCCTAGACTAACATTTCAATTTTGCAAGCGTAGATTAGCATTTCAATTCCGCAAGTGTAGCCTAGTATTTCATTCTTGCAATTTCCTTTTAGCAAAATAGATTAGTCCTTTCCTGCTTTCATTTCACATTTTCATTTTAGAAAGATAGATTCTAGTTAGTTGCGATTCAATCTCTTTCAGTTTTGCAGGTACAAGCAGAAAAAAAAGGGGGAAAAACAAAAAGTAGCAAAACATGTTTCATTTCATGCCTCGTAGGAATAGAGACAATACTGGAAAATTATTACCTAACACCCCCACCACATCACTGAGTCACCCTTCTCTCTTCTTTGGTGGTCGTGATCCAGAAGAACCTATAGGTGAAACTCTTGAGATATACGAAGATCCTATAATAGAAGAAGAGCACGAGAACATCCCTCTCAAGACCATGGCTGAACACAAAAATAGTATAGGAGATAATGAGAGAATAGAAGGTGCCTTTCCCATCCGAAAGACCAATGGGGACATGAAAATGAAGAACTTAGGTCCCTTAGCCTTACCTCACTTCCATGGGTTGACCACTGAAGACATTGATACCTTCCTGTTTGAGTTTGTTGTCCTTTGTCGAACTTATGACTATGCCAAGGATGAGCAAAAGTTGAAGCTCTTTCCTTCTACCCTCAAGGATGCAGCACTACGTTGGTTCATGGGATTACCTGGAAACAGTATCACCACTTGGGATCAGATGCAACAAGCCTTTAACAACAAATACCGGGACTACTGTAGGTCAAAAGAAATAAAGGGAGAAATCTTTCGGATGACCATGGGAAATGATGAGTCTTTAGAAGACTACGAGGAAAGGTTCCAACTTAGTTATAAATAGGCCAAGTGCACACTTGACCCGGAATCTATGAAGCTGGTTCTGCTCCGAGTCCCTGAAGACCTGCCAGATACCCTTCATTTGCTAGCTAGAGGAGACATCTACCAACTATCTTATGAGGACATAAAGACTGTGTTTAGAAACCATTCTAGGGCAGCCCAGAAAAGAGGTAGGGGGAATCCACTTTCAACTAGTACCACCTTCTCTAAGCATGAGTTTGTTAATTAGATGGAAGACCTAAAAAATGAGATGAGACAGACCATTACCATGCAACTTGATACTTTCCGAATCCAACAAAAGAAAGAGGAAGTTGAGAGGGCTTTGGCCATTTTCTATCCCAGATGTATGAGGAAGCACCCTAAGAACGAGTGTCCATTGGACTTAGTAGAGGTGTGTTTCGTTTGTGAGGAATACCACCCCACAAACTAATGACCAACCTTGCCCGGATTTAAACCTATGTACCAGGGGACTGAGCCTACCACTGAACCTCTCTACTTCCTCAACCAAAGGAGGCCACATGGGCCCAGACCTTACCAGCAGGGGGTGCCAGGGACATCCCAAGCTGATTATAGCCCTAACCAATCCACTCAAATACCTTCTTGGGGTCCCCCTACTCATCCTTCCTAGTCCACATCTCCTCTGTGGTCTTATCCATCTCCATACCATACTCAACCTACTGCTCATTCGTTTCCCTCACATGTCGAGCCACAACCTCAGTGTAATACACCTCAGCAGGGGTGGAGGCCCTAATACAACTCTCTTCCCGCCATTCTGCCTCCACCACCTGCTCAACCACAACCATTGCCTCCTGCTCCTCCAAGACAACCCCAGATGCCTGCCTAATCAAACCCGAACCCCAACAACAGAAAGGCCCAACAGGTATACACTGGGGAGACAACATGTCCTACCTATGCTAAGGAGATTCAGGAGATCAACCTAAGATTTGGGAAGGTCCTTCTAGACTGCCAACTTCCTCCCCCGGAGGACGAGGAAGAAAAACAATAAAGTGAACCTAAATCCATTCCACCCTTTCCTGAGTGACTAACAGCAACCACGCAACCAAACTCAGAGGAGACTGAACTTCTAGGAGAACTTAAGCAATTGTGTGTGAAAATACCACTTCTCCAGGCCATAAAAGATGTACCAATATACAACAAATTGATCAAGGAGAAGTGCTTCAAGCACCCAGGTAGGTGCAAGAGAGATGCCCAGATTATCAATGTCATAGGAATATTGTCCGATCTAATGTTGGGGCAAGTGATCTGTCTAAAATATTTGGACCCTGGGAGTCTTGTGGTTGATGTCCACATCAATGGCATCATAATCCCCCATACCTTGATTGATCTAGGGGATGCCATTAATGTGATGACCAGGGACACTATGCTTAAACTCAACCTTCATAGTTCCTTAAGAAAGACCTCGACAGTTCTGCAGTTAGTAGACCGCTCCACCGTGACTCTCGAAGGGATTGTGGAAGATTTCTTGGTCTCTATTGACTCTTGGGAGTACCCTGCGGACTTCTTGGTCATTCATCCAAAGGAAAAAATCACTGGATACCCCCTCATTTTGGGAAGGCCTTTGTTAGCTACTACGAATGCTTACATTAGTTGTCGAGCTGGAAGCATGACCATCAAGAATGAGCCTATGTCCAAGCAGCTAGTCCTGTATCCTCCTGCCCAACCTCTGCTAGAACATGACTTACCACTCTGGTTGGAAGAGGGAGATGAGGACGAGGTCTACTCTGCACCTTTGTGCATAGTGGAAGCCACCAGGGGAGGCCCTCAAACTGAGGATGACTTGATTGAGAATTTGATCCAAAACCCACCTCCTGTGCACTGTCATTAGCGGAGTTGGTGGAAGATACCCAAGCCAGTGCTTTAGTGGACCTATGTGTGCCTGATCCAACCTCTCCCAAAGTTACGAGTGTGGAATTTGGCCCCGAAAGAACCTCAAAGATCAGCTCCTCCCTATCTCCCTCCCAGGAGAAGGAGCTGTGTAGCTTATTGAACAATCATTTGGATGCTTTCGCTTGGAGCTATAGGGAGATGAAATGAGTCCACCCTTCAGTATGTACCCATCACATCTACATTAAAGAGGATTGTAAACCAGTCAGGCAGCCTCAGAGGAGAATGAATCTAGCCCTTAAAGACATCGTCAAAGAAGAGTTGCAAAAATTGTTGGATGCAGGATTCATCTACCCCATCTCTGACAGTGAGTGGGTCTCACCTCTAGTGGTTGTGCCCAAGAAATACAGGAAGTGGAGAATCTGTGTAGATTACCGAGAACTTAACAAAGCCACCAAGAAGGACCATTTCCCTTTGCCTTTCATAGATCAAGTGTTGGATGGACTGGCAGGAAAGAAGTTCTTCTCTTTCCTAGATGGGTTTAGCGGGTATAATCCGATCGAAATCAGCCCAGAAGACCAAGATAAAACCACCTTCACTTGTCCATGGGGTACCTTTGCCTACCGGGTCCTTCCCATTGGGTTATGCAATGCTCCTGCCACTTTCCAGAGAGCAGTATTGAGCATATTTGCTGAACTGGTTCACGATTCGATGGAAATCTATATGGATGACTTTACTCCTTATGGGTCCAATTTCCAAGAAGCATTGACTAACCTGGGAAAAGTTTTAACCTAGTGCATTGAGATGAACCTATCCCTCAGTCCCAAAAAATGTGAATTCTTGATGACTGAAGGGGCCGTGCTAGGTCATACAATTTCTCAGCAAGGGTTACAGGTGGATCCTAACAAGATCGCTATCATCCAAAAGGTTCCACCTCCTCAAAAGGTCAGAGATGTTCGGAGTTTCCTAAGCTTGGCAGGATACTATAGAAGATTCATCAAGGATTTCAGTAAGCTAGCCTCACTATTGTTTAGCCTCTTAGGGAAAGATGTTGAGTTTAAATGGACTGATTACTACCAAGGGGCTCTGGATGAGTTTAAAGATAAGATGGTATCTGCCCTGATCTTGAGAGGTCCAAACTGGGCCCTACCTTTCCACCTCCACACTGATGCCTCAAACAAAGCCATAGGGGTAGCCTCAGGAAAAGTTGAGGAGAAATTGCCATATGCCATATACTTTGTCAGCAAAAACGTGTCCAAGGCAGAGATGAACTATATTGTAACCGAGAAAGTGTTCCTGGCCGTAGTCCATTCCCTAAACAAGTTCAGACACTACATCATTGGTTATCAAACATTTGTACACACTGATCATGTTGTAATTAGATATTTAATGAATAAGCCTGATGTAAATGTTTGTATCATTAGATGGTTACTTTTTTTGCAACAATTTGATTTGACTATTGTCGACAAGCTAGGTAAGGAAAATGTTCTTGCTAACTTCTTGTATGGATTGGATTTTCCTGTAGGTGAAGAAGGGATAGTGGATGACCAGATGCCAGATGAACACCTATTTTCTATCTCAATACTCTCTCCATGGTTTTCTGACATAGCAAACTACTTGGTCTCAACACAGTTCCCTCCGCATCTATCCTCAAAGGAGAAGAGCAAAATTGTGAGGAAAAGTGCCCCCTTATGGATTGGGGCAACCTGTTTAAACTTGGCCCAAATCATATCTTGAGGTGTTGTGTTAGGGAGGAGGAAGTTTTTGACATCCTCCTAACCTGTCACGATGGACCCTATGGAGGCCACTTTGCAGCAAAAAGGACTGCCTTCAAAATTCTACAGGCAGGCTACTATTAGCCTACTCTTCATCAAGATGTCAGAAGATACATCCGCCAGTGTGACCGATGTCAGAGGATGGGGAAACTGACTCCAAGGGATGAAATTCCCCTCTAGCCTCAAGTGACCTTCGAGCCATTTGAGAAGTGGGGCATGGATTTTGTGGGTCCTATCAACCCTCCTTCAAAGCAAAGGTCTTACATCATTGTGTGCACCGACTACCTGACAAAGTGGACAGAAACAAAGGCAATCAAGGCAGTGACAGAAGATAATGTGGCTGAGTTCTTAAGGGAGAAAATCTTCTACAAGTTTGGCTACCTAAGAGAGTTAGTCACCGATTAAGGAAGCTAGTTCACCTCTAACTTGATTGAGGACCTGCTTGCTCATCATAAGATCAAGCACAGAAATTCCACCCCGTATCATCCATAAGAAAATGGGCAGGTGGAAGTCACTAATAGAGCATTGGAAGAGATTTTGACTAAGGTGGTGAGCAGCAGCAGAAAGGATTGGGCATATCGCCTTGTTGAGGCCATCTGGGCCTACAACACCACTTGGAAGACTACCACAGGTTTCAGACCTTATGAGTTGGTCTATGAGAAGAAAGCTTTGTTGTCCATAGAATTCAAGTACAACAAATTGAGGGTGGCAGCTCAGCTGGACTTAGATCTCAGTCATGCTCAACGTGAAAGATTACTGCAGCTGAATGGATTAGATAAACAAAGAATGCAGGCCCTCCTCCACTCAGAAGTAGTCCAACTTCAGAGGAAGATATGGCATGATCGACACCTTAATGAAAAGCAATTCCAGCCAGGAGTTTGGGCACTGCTGTATGATTCAAGATACAAGGACTTCAAAGGGAAGCTGAGGAAAAGATGGTTAGAACCATATATAGTGGAGAAATGTAATGACAATAGTTCAGTCCTCATCAAGACCATTGATGAAGAAGCCATCCCCATGCTCGTCAATGGGCATCGATTGAAAATCTACAGGAAACCTCTTTCGAGGTAGGAGTTCATTGAAACTTTGGAAAAAGCAGTGCTGGTAGTGTAGCAGGGCTTTGCCTCTATTCCACCCACACCCTTGACTAAAAAAAAAAAAAAGGAAATACAAATATCCTTGGGTGAAAACCTCTCTAAGGCACCAAGGGCAGACAGTGAGGGTGAAAACCTCATGGAGGCGCCCCAGCTGTCTCTATAAAATAAAAAAATGACGAATAAAAAGAAGATCCTTGGGTGAAAACCTCTTTGAGGCACCCAGGGTAGATAGCGAGGGTGAAAATGTCATGGAGGTGCCCTAGCTGTCTCTCTCTCTCTCTCAAAAAAAAAAGGGAAGAGAAAACAGGCCTAATCTCTGTGAAATAATAGTTGCAGGGAATACAATGTAGGTAAAGAGGGGCGTGCAAAACGAAGATAGGGGTCCATACTAGGCTCCAGGACATCCCTAAAGACACTCCTTCCATGGCCACCTGCCTTTCCTAGAATTTGATCACATTTCGGGTCGAGATTCCACTTTCTACAGGAAGTTATGGGCTTTCTATAGGAAGTTCTGTATTTCTACAGGAAACATCCTATAGAACCTTTGGGCGAGCTAAATTTGATTTTGAAAGGGAATCTGATGGTTGGGATCAGTTTGTTAGGCTTGTAGCCACCCCTCTATTCAATCCATCACCGTATGTCACCCTTGTTTTACCTCTTTCCACCTCCATTGCACCCACATGGTTATGTGTTCTTGCACTGTCATACAAAGAGCCCTGTTTTCCTCAGATTGAAATTTTTTTCCAAGTGACAAATCAAGCAGCAAAGGCTTTCACACTCTACCTGTTCAAGCTCCATCTAGACTCTTCATCAGTGAATGTAGCCCTGCTCATTTAGCCTGCATCCCAGGAGGAGAAGCAGCTATAGGACATCCTATAGGAATCTTGTAGCAGCTGATCCATCTGGAACACATACTCTAGAGTCAGTGGAAGCTGAAATCGACACAGGGGACATGTAAAAGGCTTCGCTTAGACATGAACACATCCTCGATAGCTAAAGCTAGATAGAACCTGTGCATGCAGTGTTTATAGCCAAAGGATCAGGTTCCAAAGCCGTGCATACAACATCAACAAATGAAAGAATGGGCTCTAGCACCCATGCATGAGGTAGCAGCAAGCGAAGTAGTGGTTCCAAGTCTCGAAGTCTGCATAATGCATCCATGGCCACGCAGGTAAGTGTCTAACCCCATTTGTCAATTGCATGAACAATATTTCAAAAACTGCATGTCTGTGAAAATGGTTTGGATTGAACGAATTCGGTGGTCAGTCAACTGGTCACCCTCAGCGAGTTACACCGCTTCGTGGGATCTGAACAAGCTCAGTTACATTCAAACTCGCCAATGAGCCGTGCAACTGACACATGTGGAGTGTCCACTCGGGGAAAATCGGTAGACTGACAGTGGTGGCGGAAGTTAATGGCAGAGGGGAGGTAATGGCGGCTAGGGACATGCAGAAAAATGATGGCCATGACGTTGGATAATGGTGCGGTCCAGCCACCTCACCCCCTCGCCATGAATTGCACCGCAGTTCAAAATGTTTGGCTGAAGACTCGCACACCCGCTATTCATTTGCACTTGCAACGTCCTTGGACGAAGTACTCGTCCTCCGCTTCTGCGCTCTGTTAACCTGTCGTCCTCCACTGAGCTTTTTGGCCTGTTTCAAAATTCTCCCACGTACCGAGCTCGTTCAGAAGCACAGTGACATCCTACAGAAGCCGGCTGAGCATTCTACAAGAAGAAATTCTACAGGAAGTATGGCATAGCCTTCCGGAATAGAGAAACCTAGACTTTCTGCGTCGAATTTAGAGTCTTGAGAAAGGTAGGCTCAAAAACACTCTTCCTACATGGTATATTTCGAAAGGTGGTGAATTAAATTGTCTGGATTAGGAGAATTAGAGACAAGTCTGCCTGTGAGTTGAAAACAACAGTTGCCTGTGTGTTACATGAAGTTTCTTGGTTGGTTATGTGTCAAAATTCCGGTCCACAGTTCCTGTTAATAAAATTCCTCCTGTAGAAAAGATAATGCACTGTGAAGGCTCGCTTGTATATAAAAAAAATAATTTGAATTTGCACGTTTGTATGCTGGGAAGTAGAAATTGAAGTGTTGTACCCTATCTGTGGAAACCAAATTTCTCCCTCCACACACGGACATTAGAGTCTTGGGCAACAAAAACAGTAGAACCAGGAAATTGGTGTGAAGTTAAAGTATAAACACCTGGGAGATCCTGCCTTGGAGATCAAAGGAGGAAACCATAAAATAGCAGTCCCTTTCTTCTCAGAGCATTGAAACAGAGCACTCCCACCATGCCAGGGGTGTTTATCAGAAAGGAACCCTCGGATTCCAGAAAATTGCGTGAACATCCCGCAGTAGTGGACCTCTTCACCTGTGCCAATTGGATGACCTTTTGCGACAAAATTCAGGGTCATGACGATGAGATAACAGAGGATTTCTTAATGTCCCTACAACCTAAATCAAAGACACTGGCCACTGTGAATTTCAGAGGGTTGACCTTAAAGCTTACCCCTGAACTCATTAGTCGAGTTATTGATCTGCCCATGGGGATACCTTGGAGCAAAGAGGAGAGAGCATTAGGCCAAAAAGCCAAAAAAGAATTCTTCCTACTCGAGGAACAGTTTGCAGAAGATAAGAACGGGGTCCGAAGAGCCAGCTTAAATCCTCTTTGGAACGAAGCTAGTCTCCAAATCATGAAATACATTACCTGTGAGGGGCGGTTCAGTATTGTCTACGGCTATCATTTTTGGTTGCTGAGTGAGCTCAGACATGGGATGGATTTACCTCCAGAATAGAAGTTGAGCATCCCTTATTTTCTTCTGCAATCATTGGTTGAATGTGGCACGAAATTGAAGGAAGGGACACCAGACCAACTAGCCCATCATGGGCTCAACAAGCTCCTCGTGGAAGATGCCCTCCATACCTACACTATCCCCCTCTCCTGGGAAATTTTCCGTAATATGTCCAGAGATGACGATATAAGAATTTTGACCGAGGAATTCACCTCATCCAACAGTGAAGAAAAGGAAACCACTAAGGCAAGACAGAAAGGCAATGGCAAAGAAACATAAGACATACCACCACAGAAAGAACAGAAAGAAAAACGAGGAAAATGCCAAGTTGCTGAGCCTAAAGCTGTGGGAGGGACAGTGGCACAAACACCCAAAGAGAAATGATTGCAAGGTAGAGTAGAGAGGACTGAAAATGTCCAAGCAAAGGAGGGCACAACCAAGACCACCACACAAAAATTAAAAGAAAATCCACCTCTAGCCAAGTAGACCAAAGTAGTTGAAGCAGTTTCTACAGGAAGTCCGAAAACAGTTTCTATAGGAAGCCTGAAAACTATTGACACAGGACTTTCTACAGGAAGTATGGAAATAGAGCAACAAAAGGACAAATCACACAAGATTTTGGCCAGGGAGGCAGCAGCGGTGTTGGCTGCCTTAAGCACAACCCCAGAGAAAAAAGGGAAGCAGAAAAGGGAGCCTTCTATGTATTTTAAGGCAAGAAGAAGCATGCAGATAAAAACTGGCAGACCCCAGCCACAGTCAAAAGAGCTAATTACGATTATGGACACCCCAATTAAACAAAAGGAAAGATCTCCTCCAAAGGCATCCATCACCTATGAACGGGGAAGCCTGAAAACGTCCACCTAGAAGGAAAACGTTAAAACGTTGGACACAAAGACCTCTCTACAGGATGCTGAGACAATTCTACAGGAAACGTTGGCTAGACTAAAGGAGACCGAGGAATTGGAAGAAAAGGCAGCTAAATCATCCCAGGAGGAAGAGAAGACTGAAAACATTGTGGAACCTAGCCCCCAACCCAGCTTGGGCTCCTACTATAACATGTTAGAGGCCAGGAAGATAATTCCCTAAAAATTCATAGTGCCACTATTCTTCGCACTAGAAGAGGAGAGAGTGAGGACCCACACTTGGATGAAAATGGCCAAGTCCAAGGGTGTGGAAGATATATGTCCCTTGGAGGAACAACTCAAAGAAGTAAGGAAAGAATTGGCTATGGTACGAAATGTAGAAAGAAGCCAGCGGGTCAAGCTACAGGAAGAAAACAAGTTGTTTAAACAGCAGCTACAGTCACAGGGACACTCTAAGGAAGACAAGCCCCACACCTTGGGAGAACAACAGCAACAGGGGGAGCCCACAACATCTAAAGAAACCCCTGATGAACAACAGAAGAAAGATGGGTTGCAGGCTGAAATTGAGACACTAACTAGGTAGCTACAGGAGAAGGACTTGCAAACAGCATAGGAGATACAGTCTCTGAAACAACAGGTGCAAGAAAAGGAGGCCCAACTAGCCTGCATGGCCAGCTGGGCGATGGAAGCTCTACAGTGTAGGCAACCTGCCAAATCATATGCCCTATACCTTAAGGATTAGTGGTTGCAGTTTTAGATCAATACCTGGGCCCAAAGGGGCATCACTCCATTTCAAAATTACCATTAATTCATGGCTTTATGTGATAGCAACTCATCAGAGGATGAGGCCAAACTATCAGAGTTCTACCTACACATTTTGGCCCTTCCCAACATGAATTTGTGGGACCCCAACACTGCAGTAGGAGACATGCAACTTATGGCCATGGCCTCTTGGCTAAATCATGAACAAAAGAGAGTAGTAGAGGCCTGAAATGTTATGGATAGGGAACTACAGGAACCACTGTTGATTAGAGCAGAACCGGAGGATCCCTTAGCATTAATATCCACCTACTAGCACTTGGCCAATGATGCTCAAGCCCTATCAGATTATATCGAGAGACAAGCTCAAGCCATAGCCCATTTCAAGGACATGGAGAGATTATTGGGAGATAATTGTGTTCATGCTTGCTCCTGGAGGTGGAATTCACTGTTCCATAGCCTAAAAATAAGAGAATATCACTCCCGGACAAGGATGAGGGAGGCCTTGGCCAGAGTGCCCCTCTACAAACAGTCCATGTAGAATCTTCAAGCCAGCTAGATTAGCCTCAAGTTCAGTCCTCCCTTTCTTTTGGGGCTGCTGGAAGGAGTTAAAGGAGAGGAGGAACATAGGCAGTGGGAAGAAGTGGAAAGAAAGGGCAGATTTCATGACTGTGAAGAAGATATCACCTCGAAAGCCTGGGATGTGAGAGAGACGGTCAAGGTGATCAAGGATGAGGGGCTGGACTAGTTGCTCAGAGGATGAGCAACCCATTTAGTAGGGGGGTTGATTCGAATGGAAAATGGCATCAATCCATGGTACTCATCCACCCATATTATTCATCGACCCATGGAATTTACCCATGGTATTGTATATGGTATCTTCCCGTGGTATTGTAAAATCCACCCATGGTATTCATCCACCCATGGAATTGACCCATGGTATTGTAACTAAAAAATACTATAAGTAACAAGTCACATTTTGTAAAAGGACAGATTGTCCGCCACAATGTAGCCTTTACAGTTCAGAGGCATGTAGCGACCACATCTCTTCTCAGAGATAAGCTACCATCGCCCTAGTTGGTTTATTTCCACTTCTGTTTGTAAGCATATTTTAGTATTTTATAGTCATGAAATGAAGTATTTTTTCCGCTACATATCTATATTTATGGTTACCTCTGTATTTTGTTGCATTCATGTTTAAATCCAGATCAGTGGGTTTTAATAAAAAGTCTCTTTGTGGTTTTGTTTATTGGGTATTCTCCTACTTTTCTTCTGGCAATTCAAATTTTCAAATTTTGGGGGTCTCTACCCCAAGATTTATTTCAATCTTTCAGATCTTGGGGGTCTCTCCTCCTAAGATCCATTTCCATCTTTTAGATCTTTTGGGCTTCCCTCCAAGATCCGTATCAATGGTATCAGAGCAGGTTATGATTCCATGGGAATGAGGGTTTGATGCATATTTCAGTTTCAAATTTTGCAGCAATATTCAACAAACTTCAGGCATGTATTACAACCTCCACAGAGCACTTTTCTTTGGTCAAGCAGGAAGAATTTTCTTTCTTCATTTTTTTGCAGGAATTTTTTTGGGCTGCGACTTTGCAGATCAGATCTGAAACATTTGATACAAAATTTAGAAAAACAAATACCATATCTGGATTCCTCTCGAAAAATCACCCAATTTAAAAAAAATGGGTCGAATCGGAGTTCGGATGTGGGAGATATCGTTGATTTACAATCAGCTATTTTATCATAATTTTTGTGACAACAAAACTGTTGCAGCGCGAATCTGTGATCTCAGAGTATCCAGATAAGGATTTCCAACTTATGGGAAGATGCAAAATGCTCCTTCTGCTTCTGAAAACATGTTATAATAAGTATTATGAGTTATATTGGCTGAGTTATGTCCATTTTAATTCTGGAGCAGCATTTGGAGTGGGTTCCCATTGGAGACGTGCCCTTCCACCCCACTTTAGTAGGCACCTACTTCACATTCATCAGTTTCAACATAGCAGCATTCGGCTTGGGTTATTTGGAAATGTGTCCTCCCACCCCAGGCTATGTAGGCACCTGCTACTTCATCTGTAACCAACATCATAGTTATGGGTCAACCACATAAAATCCTTGTCATCGAAGTCCATTTGCTAGGCCGCACACTGTCAGAATCACAGCTGGTCACAAGCGTTACAGGGTATCTCTATCCTCGGATCTTCGTTTATCAGGGTTTTGGGTTAACCACATAAAACCATTATCTTCAGTGGCTCTTCATATTCAACAAAGGCTTCACAGGAGGGAACTTTACACAATGGGGACCATTGCTTCTTAAGGAGGGAGGAATGATCCGAATGGAAAACGGCATCAACCCATTACTCATCCACCCATATTATTCATCGGCTGATGGAATTTACCCATGGTATTTTAAGTGGCATCTGCCCGTGGTATTGTAAAATCCACCCATGGTATTCATTCACCCATGGAATTGACCCATGGTATTGTAACTAAAAAATACTATAAGTAACAAGTCACATTTTGTAAAAGGACAGATTGTCTGCCACAATGTAGCCTTTACAGTTCAGAGGCATGTAGAAACCACATATCTTCTCAGAGATAAGCTACCATTGCCCTAGCTGGTTTATTTCCACTTCTGTTTGCAAGCATATTTCAGTGTTTTGCAGTCATGAAATGAAGTATTATTTCTGCTACATATCTGTCTTTATGGTTACCTCTATATTTTGTTGCATTCATGTTTAAATCCAGATCAGTGGGTGTTAATAAAAAGTCTCTTTGTGGTTTTATTTATTGGGTATTCTCCTCATTTTCTTCTGGAAATTCAAGTTTTCAGATCTTAGGGGTCTCTACCCCAAGATCCATTTCAATCTTTCAGATCGTGGGGTCTCTCCTCCCAAGATCCATTTCAATCTTTTAGATATTTGGGGCTTCCCTCTAAGATCCAGATTAGGGGTGATGATGAGCCCCGAATTTTGTAACTTATTGGGCTCATTTTGCCTAATTGTTCTTGATCAATCCACCATTTTTCATATTTTATGCATGTTTTTTGAGTATGTTTATGTTAGTTGAAAGAATGAGGGTGGTCACTTTACCAAGAAGGCTAATATGTGGTTATTTTAGGTTTTTTGGACAAATTTTGGAACAAAGCCAAGCAATTAGGATTCAGATGATAGCCAAGCATGAAGGAACAGGGGTGAGAATTCATAGGAAGGATGTCTCTTGCATTAAATGACCCTTCCTTGAAATCTCCACCCTCAATTTGGAGCTCACCAGGCCACCAAAACGAATCCTAAAGGCAGTCGAGCAACTTGGTGAAAAGTGACTATTTACTAGCAGTTTGAATAGCCGAGCCCCTTGAGTTAAGGAGGGTTGTTGAGGCCCCTTGTAGTGCATAAATAGGAAGGCTTTCAGCCTTTGTAGGTTACTTTTTGGACTGTTGTATTTCTGCACTATAGTGCTGCTATTTTCTAAGCTCATTTTGTAGCTTCTATTGTATAACTTTCTTATGAACATGGTTATTTTTTAGTAATATAAAGTAGTTTTATTTGGCACCAGTTCTGAGTTTCTTTAGGAGCCTGCAGCTCTTGGGGTTGGGCCCAACCCAAGCACCAAGGATTCCTTTGTGTATTGTTATTCGTTTTTATGTCTTTGCAAAATAATTTCTGTTAAGTAGATTAACATCTTGCTGGTTACATAGGTCATGGTTGATGATTAGACAACCTTTTCATGTTCAGATTTAGTTGATAGATTAATAACAGGGAAGAACTTCAGAAAAAGTTCATGAAGCACCTCTGTTCTCACCTCTCCCTCAGTGGGATCATGAGCTGGGACAAAGGTGACATTGCTGCCAACAAAAACACTGTATTTGCTTTACCATGCTATTAGTAGTGTTGGATTCTTAGTTGCCAAACTTGATATCAATTTTTGTTGCCTCCTTAGGTTCATGATTGCTTAGTTGCATAGTAACTTCAAATGATTTTTTTGCAAATAGACTTCTGTTCATTTTCGTTGCTGTTATCTAGGTCAGATTAGGTCAAAGTAAGTAGATCCTTGATTTTCCATGTCTTTATTTGTTTAGTTCAAAAAATAAATTGTAGAGCACCTATAGTACATCTTTATCTGTCCGTACTCCATCAATCCCATCTGCTCCATCCTCTAACTTGGATTCTTGCCTCACATTTTCCATTTGCTCACTCTACCCTAAATTCCCATATTTTTGTGCAACATTGCTCCACCTCTCCTTGAAAAAATCCAACCATCCTTGCCACTCCTCAACTCCGTTCCCCAAGTCCTGGACCTCCTCACACCCTTATCTCACCTCCATACCCACTCCTTCATATTTCTTCCTCCATCCATCCTCCAAAATCCCATTTCTGAACATCCTGTAGAAAATTACATACATCCTATAGAAATTCCAGAACATCCTGTAGAACCCCTGCAGATTTCCTATAGAAACTCACGAAAGCATTTTTTTGATAGCCAAACTCTGTGAAACTCTCTAGAAGGGTGCTAGGGACCCCTTAGGCCCTCTATGAACCTTCCCAACCTCCTGCAAGCATTTTCTCTCGCTGATCCACCTCTGCACAGCCAAAAATAGTGAAAGCACATGCATGATAAATCTAACAACTTGTTCAAAAATACAAAAAGATGTTTCCTTCAGATTTCCCATAGACGTAGCTTAGACACATGCATTTTACCTTCCTGGAAGTCAATGGCATCTCTCTCAGTAGCTTGCATTCTCTTTCTTGCATCAGTAGGGCTAGCTGGTAAAATTAGGGTTTGATAGGGTTTGCGTTTTCTTTCAGCTTTTCAGTTTCTTTCTGCAAGTAGATTAGCTTCCTTCGAGTTAGCTTCCATCCATTAGTTAAAAAGCTTCTTCTTAGAGCTCATAGAAGTTGGCTTAAGCTCCTAGCGGACTTGTGCTAGCTGACCAAGTGACAGCTGCGGCAAAAGCCAGTACTTGTGCATACAACACTGTCGCTTCCAAGTTTGTTACGAACTACCGGGTTGATAAAAGTAAAGAAGGGAGTCCCAGGAGTTGTAGCATTATTGCTGCAATACTAGATCCCACCAATAGCCAACTGGAAAAACTCTGCAAACAACAAAATAGAACAACAATAAATGTTGTACGACCTCCTCGATTGTTGTGCCCAATTTCAGCCTTAAATGCTGTTGTACAGCCTGCCTAGAAAACCGTGCAAGCTGCCATAAATATGTTGTATGGATTTCCTCAATTTATGTGTAGAAAAAAACAAGCAGTACAACTGTACGGATTTGCCTCAATTTTTGTGCCAAGGTACAGCCACTTGCTATACGGATTTCTGCTCCTCGATTTCTGTGGACTCGTTGTATGGATTTCTAGAAAATCGTGCCCAAATTCTGCCTTTCACTATGTGCTAACTCAGCTGTACAGATTTGCTAAAATGTTTCCTTGGAATGTATGCCAAGTTATTATCTCCTTCTCTTCCCTGTCCATAAATCTCCCTTGCTCTCTTGCTCTCCTTCTCTCAATCTGCTTATGAAAGAATGAATGACATTTTCCTCCTTTTCCTCCTTTAATCTAACCCTAAGTGACTTTTGGGGAATCCCTAAATCCAATGGCTGAAATAGATTGAGATCTAGGGCTGAGATTAAATGCTCATTTAAATCTCACTTTAATAAAGACCCACTTAGTCATTTATTTCCAAAGTCACTTTTCCTTTCTAATTTTACTTTGACTTTATTAAAGTCACTTTAAAATTAGGATTTAGTAACTTTATCACTTAAAGTCACTTTCAAATTAGATTTGACTTTATAAAAATTATAAAGTCACTTTAGGAGAAAAATTAAATTGTTTTGGACACTTTTCCCCAGGCCAAAGATCAAAGCCTTAGGGAACCACCTGTCCTCCGGTACCAAATTTCAACACTCGCTCTTACCGAGGAAAGTGTTCGTCACCACACCCATCTCGTCTCTAAAGTAGACATGCTTGCCCCGTGGTAAGGCTTTGGTAAGAATATCTGCAACCTGCTCATCAGTGGGAATGTACTCAAGCTTCACAGCTCCCTTCTAAACATAGTTTCTGATGAAATGATATTTGATCCCGATATGCTTCGACCTGTCATGAAATACTGGATTCTCCGTGAGTTTAATGCAACTCTGATTATGATAGTAAATCACTGAAGGTCTCAACGGCTGACCAAATAAGCCAAACAACATCTTATGAAGCTAGATGGCCTCACAACTAGCTAGACTGACTACCATATACTCTGCTTCCGCTGAACTCAATGCTACTGACTGCTGCTTCTAGCCGAACCATGACACTACTGTCGAACCCAACCCAAAACAGCACCCTGAAGTGCTCTTCCTATCAGAAGCACAATCGGCCCAATCAGAATCTATATAACCTGCCATTCTCACTCCATCCCCCTGCCTGTAGTCCAGACCATAATCCACTGTCCCTTGGAAGTACTACAAAATGTGTTTTTCATCCACCCAGTGAACCTTCCTAGGGTCACACATAAACTGACTCATCGTGTTGACTGCAAAACAAATATCTAGTCTAGTGTTGACTGAATACATCAAGGAATCAATCAGTTGCCTGTATAATGTGGGATCCACCAACTCGGAATCCAAAGCATGAAGCTTCTTCCAGTTGGTGATCATCAGTGTCGACATGGGTTTACAATCCTCCATGTGGAATCTGTCAAGGATGTACACAATATACTTCCCCTGCCCCAGGAAGAAATTCCCCTCCTCCTGCCACACCTCCAAACCCAAAAAGTAATGCATCAAGCCAATGTCCTTCATTTCAAACTCCACTACAATATCTCTCTTGCAGTGCTCTATGAGTCTCTTTACACCTGTAATGATCAAGTCATCCACATACAACACGAGAATGAGAGGCTCCTCACCTATCACAATATAGTAAAGGTTTGGATCTGCCTCACTCTTTGTGAAACCCATCCCCTGCAAATATGTATCTATCCTGGAGTACCAAGCTCTGGGAGCTTGCTTCAGGCCATAAAGGGCCTTCTTTAGTCTACACACATGGGACTCGTTCCCATGCACCTCAAAGCCCTGTGGCTTCTCAATGTACACCTCCTCCTATATGAAGCCATTGAGAAATGCAGTCTTCACATCCATTTGGTGGATCTTCCAAACCATCTCTACTGCTATCAATATAATGGAGCAGATTGAAGTATATCGAGCCACGGGAGCGAAGGTATCCTCATAATCAACTCCCTCTACCTGGGAGAACCCTCTAGCCACAAACCTCGCTTTGAATTTCTCAGTGCTGCCATTTGCGGCATGCTTTACCTTGTAAAGCCATCTAGAAGTAACCACGGATTTGTCCTCAAGCCTTGGCACCACCTCCCAAACATCATTCTTCATGATAGAAGAATACTCCTCCTGCATGGCCTCTCTCTAGACCTGCTGGCTAGCTACCTCCTCATAGCTAGAAAACTCAGAGTCAAGGATGATAGTAACCATTGCCATATAGCTACAAAACCTCTCAGGGGGTCTACTCTCTCTGACCGACCTCTTCGGCTCAGCAACAGATGTGGCATATCTCAAGGTGTCCTGAAGCCACTTGGGGTTCCTCTTCCCTGAGCATGCTTCTCCCACTAGAGAATGAAACTCCTCCTCCTCATCACTATCAGTAGCCTAAACTCCTGACTGCTTGTCTGTTGTCCTCCTGCCTGCACCTGAACCTGTAGAAGCTGAGGTACCGTGTGAACTGTCCATCAGTGGACTCCCTAGTGAACTTCTCGTAGCACCACCCCTCTGGCTCGACAAGTCACTACTCATTGACGGACCTGACATCCTCATAGATGTACCTCCTGATCCTCCTTATCCCTGCCCACTGGATCCCTGTGACTGACTCAACTGCGGTTGAGGGTCTGGCTGATCTAGATACTCTAACTCCCATGACCTCCTAAATGCTCTGTCCTCCTCAAACTTCACATCCCACCTAACAACCACTCTCCCCTGTGCAGGAATGTAAATCCGAAAGGCCTTTGCGGTCTCACTGTAGCCCACAAATATACCCTTCTCTGTGGTGGGCTCTAGTTTGGTCCTCTTCTCCTTGGGTATGTAGGAGTATGTAATGCATCCAAAGATATGAAGATGACCAATATCAGGGTTCTTCCCAGAGAAAGCCTCCTCCGGAGTCATGTGCCCCAAGGCAGGATGCGGACTCCTGTTCTGCAAGTAAACAACTGTGTTGCAGGCCTCTGCCCACAAGAACAATGGAAACCCCTGATCATGTAATATCACTTTGGTAGCCCCTACGATGGATCTATTCTTCCTCTCTGCAACCCCGTTCTGTTCAGGGTTGTAAGGAACAGTGAACTCCCTGCTAATGCCTGCCTCCACACAATAGTCAACAAACTCTCCAAGGGTGTACTCTCCCCAATTGTCCGACCTCAGGGACTTGATCTTCTGATGTGTCTATGTCTCCACAAGAGCTCTAAATTCCTAAAACCGATTGAAGACCTCACTCTTGGTCTTCAAGAAATAAATCTAGGTCCTCCTGGAGTGATCATCAATGAATCAAATTATGTATCCCAGTCACTCTGTTGTCACTGCTGGGAAAAGGGGATTTGGCAAACTTTCCCATTGTACATCCTCTGCAAGTATCAAAGTGATCAGTATTGAAATCTGGCACACCTGTAGTGATCTCTCGCAAAGTCCTCAAGGCTCCAGGATACATATGTCCCATCCTGGGGTGCCAAATCTCACATAGCTCAGAACTGCTAGCTCTGTTGTCGGTACTACTGCTCAATGCCACAAGGGACTGGAATGCAAACTTGTACACCTTTGCATGGCCTACACCTATCACTCTAGCTGAATCAGCTGGAGTGCCCCTGGGATACATCAACACCTGTCCTCCCCTGAACAGTACCTCATACCCTCTGTCCTCCAAAGTTGAGATGGATATGAGGTTATTCCTCATCCCTGGTGTTAACACCCAGGTTGTTCCCCATGACTCCCAAGGGAATACGGCCGGGATAACCACTAACCAATCTTTGGATTACAGCTTCTAGCCCAGCTGTAATCAAGGAGGGCTCTCTCTTTAAGGTTTGTCTCGGTTCTATGGAAATTTTAGGCTAGTTATGAAGTTAAGTTTTTGGTGTATGTTTGGTTGGGAGGATGTATTTATGAAACTTTGAAGTGTAGTTTCTGGAGGTAAAATTAGTCCATTGGGCAATGGAGTCTGTGGTTGTTGGTTTCTTGAAATCCTGAGTTTGATGCAGCTCGAGTTACAGGGCCATTTAGATATTTCATGAAACAAACTTTAAATTGTGATTTATGGAGTGCCAACAACAAGTGAAAAGCAGTTAAGAATTTTTCACTAAGCTGGGATGTGAGAAAGGGATCTATTCCTCAGGAGAAAACTTGAATTCCTGAAACAATAATCACTGTGATGATATAGTGTGAAAGGGTAGCAATTAAGAATTACGCTTTCATTACTATAACTGAAGAAAAGACATTCATAATAGCTTAGATTGAGTTCAGGGTAATCTGTGATTAAGTCCTGGAACTATTCTTTTTCCTTGCTATTTAACTGTTTAAACATGGGAAACATGAAGATATATGAAAGATAACAAACACATAACAAAGAGTTACAAGAGAAACTTATTGAGTCATGAGATACGCAGGAATCCTGCAACTTTCAGCTAAGCACCAGACAAGATCGAATAACACAGAGCTTTGGAAATTCCATCATCCTTTGTATTATTTCTCTGATAATTACAGTAGAAGAGGAGCAGAATAGACATGAAAAATTTCTTACATCCAATCTCCAACCCCTGCTAACAAATGCGAGGGGGAATATATAGCAGTCTCATACAAAATATCTCAGGCATTGAGTCATCTGAGAGGGAAAATAGCTTCTTTAACTCGTACAGAAATTGCAGATAGAAAGTTATTACAATCTTTACTGAAACATTAAAGGCTCTTAACTCCTGTCAGAACAAGTTGACCTTTGGAGCTCACGGAGTCGGTTGAGTGCTTTGTTATAACTGCTGAATGACGTGTCTATGCAGCTGTGTCCTCCTGTAGCTTCTTGACCCTGTCACCTGTGACAGCTAGTGCTGCTGTGGTGGCCGAATACTTGTGCTGAGTTGGCTCGGCCTCTTTTTGCATACCTGCTGATGTGTCTTTATCTTCCTGTGTATGAAAATTTAAATATTTTCAAAAAGTAATAACATAATTACTGACTTTGATTTAACAGTAATTGTATCAAATTTTCCCACAAATCCGGTGTAGGCAATTGATGCCTCAAAATTGACCCCATGGTCTCATCTGCCTCTGTGTACTTGTAAAAATGGGGAGGCTCATCAAACAAATGTGTGATTTCATTCATAATAAAAAATAAACTTTCTACCCTGTTGAAGAGGGTCTGCCCTGTTACTGGTCTTGTTTCTACTGATGAACTAGCTGTTTCTGAAATTTGATTCCCAGCAAAAGTGTTCACTCTATTGGCATATTCTTCATGTGAGAGCAACTTTCTTGATGGCTCTAGCAAGCTAGGAAGACTCCTGTTTTGCAATGCCATGAACCTGTTCTGGAACTTGTTGATATCTGCTTGCATATCCTGGGTTCTTCTTTCCAGGGTCTAAATCAGGTTTCTCAATGTCAGGACCCTCTTGATCGGTGAAATGGTCTCCTTCCTGTTTCCAATTCCCATTTTGATGAGCTGGGAGCTTGTCCTGTAATTTAGCACGTTTATCATTTTAGTGGCAATCTCATGCATATTTCCTAGAGATGCCCTTGCCCGTTGTATCTCTTTGCGTGCTTTTCCAATGAGCATTATTTGCTCATGGATGGCTTCAATATATTCCCATTGGTGTGTGATGGACTGGCCAATATTGACCCCCAGGACCCTTTTGAGCTCAGATGTCACCTTGTCTAGTGTGAGCTCTTTTTCTAGATCAGTTATCCTCTTTTTAAGATCCTTTACCTCCCTTTCTCTTTCAGCTACATTCTGCTTGGACTTGTCATATCTTTCATTGATTTTCGCCAGAGTGTCGTTTGGCTTGATTTAACTCTGACATCTGAGACTCCAAGAATTGAATTTCATTCCTCAGCATTTGCATATCAAGGCTTTCAGCCTGCTCTGTTGTTGGTGGTGAGGTGGATGGTGCTGCCTGTTGTACCTGCTGGCTGGGAGGGGCAGTGGTTTGAGGGATTTCCTCAAGATTTATTGTTTCTGGAGGAGGTTGTGAGGTTTTTCCTGCCTCCTTTTGCTGTAATGCTGCCTGCAGGGTAGCCTCTGATTCATGCAGCTTCTCTTGGGTGTGGATGAGCTCTTTATATAATGTCATGAGCATAGCAACTGCATCCTTATCTTGTCTGAGCTGGGAAATCTCTTCTGTTTGAGGATGAAGAGTTGCTGGGATCTTTATCATTTTTCTCAATGCTGCCATATCAGCATCCCTCAGCTTCAGAATCTCCTGCACTGCCTTGACATCTTTAGGATCATGTCCAAGTTCTATTATGATTTCCTCTAGAGCTTTGATCCTGTTGTCTTTTGCTTGAGAGGAAGCCCTTTCCAGCTCAAGTTGTGTAGTGGTGTTGTTCAGGCTATTTTGTAGCCTATAATTCACCAAGGTTTTATCTGCCAAGGTGGCATACACCATCTCACCCGTTTGTTTGTGCAACTCTATTTGATCCATTGGGTGGATGTCTTTGGACAGGACCTCCAGGTTGGTCCTGATATAATCTGCAGCTGACTGTGGTTGCTGCACTATTGGTGTAAAATGGCTCATGATCATTTTTCCTTCATGTGCATCATATGCAGACATGAGCCTTTGCTGGGTTTGTAGGAGCCATTTTCAATAGGTGATTATATAGTTGCAGCTTTAATGGTTCATTTTTGCTTTTGATGTCTTTAAACTGCTGCTTGATGCTTTTCTCACCTTCCCTCCTTTGTCCTAAGGAGCTCACTTCTCCTACTGCTGCCCTGTCTTGCTCCTGTTGGAAGGAGCTGGCTGAGGCCTCCATGCTGGGCAGGCCTGTACCTGAAGTCTGCCCCATTGGCATTTCTTCTTCAGAGAAGGGGTTTAGTCTTTGCCTCTTCTCCCCTTGAGTTGGTGATGTTGTAAGGGGAGTCTCTCTATCTCTTTTTCTGTTCACGTCCTCCCTTTGAGGGGTTTGGAGGACGGATGAGTCAATCCTTGAATCTTTTCTGTGGGGTGCCATTTGTGCTGGCTGTTGCTGGGTGGCCATTGGGGCCTCTGCTGTCTGTTCCCCCTGTACCTGTTGCTCTTTTTGCTGCTGTACCTGTTGGGGTGGCTGCACCTCTCCCTGCTGTGCCTTTTGCTCTTCCATGTCCTTCTCCTTGCCTTTGCTCTGAGCTTGGCTTGTGGTTTGGACTGCCTCCTGATGTGTTGTAGATGATGAGGTAGTTTCTCCTCCTTGAGGCTTTGGCAGAGCGAATACCTGTGGAGGAGATTCCAAGTCAGCCAATTTCAGAAGATGCCTTCTAGCTCTTTCATTCAGTTCTTCTTGTGTGACCGGTTCCTCTAGTGTGCCCCTTTTCCATTTTGGCTGGTTGGCAAATTTTTCAATGTGGGGCAAACTCACATGGTCATAGCTAGAGAGCTTATATTTTAGCCTTCTGAATGATATGGAATGATTAGAGTCATAGGGTTTCCAAAGGAAACTGGTTTTCAGGCCAAGGCATTCTATCTTTCTATCAGCTTCTTTCCAGCCTTCCCCTTTTGTTCAAGACAAGGTGGCCCAATTGATTTTTCACCTTTAGCTATGCCTTCTTGCCCTTGCCTGCAAAGTGTACCATATTAGCATTCCCAAATTGCCTAAAATATTCAAGGGCAAATAGTCTCATAGGCACATAGTTGGGCAATCTGTATGGGGGTAACTCACACCCATATATTCTAATTACGGTGTAGTGTTGGTAAAAGTACCAATCCCATATGCTATACACCTTGGATAACTGTAGGATCCTCTGCATCCCATCAGTCAGTCTTGGAGGAGGCGAGCTTAGGAATAAAGACATGGCTGGGTGGATGAAGAGGTCTATGAACTCATAGTAGGTATATGGAGAGTAGGTCCTGCTATGAAAACACTGAGGTCCAGTACACCACTGACCTTGGATTGCCTTCTGCATCTGTTCTCTTAATATCAAAGGAGAACTTCTCATGTTGATAATATAGAATGAGGTGGTAGATGTAGGAGGTGTATCTGAACACCTTCTCTCTTGATAGGTTCAAGAACTGCTCATGCATCTTATCTGATATGTATGTGGCATAATCATAATAGATTGGACTCTTGCCAGGGGAAAACATAGTCATCATTACTAGTACAGTTTCATCAACAAATTCAACTGATTTGTACCCCAAGATGGAACTGATCATGTCTGCAAGATCTACACCCAGTTGATTGAGGTAGCCATCAAAAATAGGAGGGTACAACACAGTGTCAGAGTCTTTAATGAACAATTGGTTGAGCTTTATGATTTGTGCATCTGTTAGAATCTTAGCTCCTTGGTTGATCAAATTCAATAGAGACAAGGGGACCAATTTCTTCTGAGTCTTCAACTGTAGCATTTCTCTAATGGCTTCAGGGGTTATGTAGAATACCACTGAGCCTGAAGGGTCAAGCAAAGCTCTTTGCATGGGGTCATAGCATACAGCACACAGATGAATCAGGTCAGGGAATTGGTTGACCTGAGGGAGCCTGAAAATTGGGAGGAAGGAATCCCAAATGCCTAGTATGTATGTCCCATCCTTATGTTTGCCCTTAAGCTCATTCAGCAGGTGGAGGTGTAACTTGCTTTTTGATGAGGAGTCCTCTGAGATTTGGTAGTCCAAGTCTGCCAAATCTTGCCACTCCAATTCTCTCTGAGGGGCATTTAGGGGAGCAACATTGAGGGCAACTGGTGCAACTGGAGTCTCCATGGTTACTTGGATTCTGCTTTGTAAACAAACTGACGTTTCTTAGATTGGGCAATAGTAAAGAGCACTGCCAGAGTAAAGAGGTAAAATTGAAAAATGCATGGTAACAGGGCAAGTCTGCAGCAATTGAAATACTATATTAGTCCCTTGAGAAGGCAAATATTAGTCTTTAACAGACCTTTCTTAACAATTGAGTGCAAGTTCCGGGTTTTAGTTCACGACTGCGCGAACGAAGAATGCGGGTTTTCAGTGGAAGTTTAGTCTTAATGGCTCGGCTGATGAATTTCGACCGTTAACTTTTCAAGAGGGAGCTGGGTGCAGGTAATTTTCTGGTGAATTACGCGTTTTTTGTGCTCTAAGTGATTTTTTGTTATTACAGAGAAAAACCAGTGTTTAGAGAAGTTTTCACAGACAAATACCTGGTAAATCGATGGCCTGGGTCGGAAAAGCAGGTGGGTAGGTGCGCTGAAGATCTCCTGGTTGTTTCGAGCAGGTTGGTGAAGTTTTGGTCGTAAAACGCATGTAGAGGGCGCAGCAATGTTTTTTGCAAAAAGTGCAAAAAGCGCGCAAAAATTGACAAAATATGGCTTTTTCGGGTCATTGGCGCCTTTTTTAAATGACGTCAGCATGACGTCACCAGGTGGGTCATGGTGGGGTGACGTGGCGGCCTATGAGTGGTCCGCGGGGGTGGTGAGATGGCAGACAGGTGGACCAGCGGTGGGCGGGGCGCGCGGTCGCGGTGATGACGCAGGCAGCTAGGCAGCGCTGACGTTGGCAGACAGGTGGTGCAATATCGGACCACCTCCTATACGGCGAGGAATTTGTCAGAGGGGGCTCCGATGGAATTTGGAGGCGACGCGTGGACCCCACGTGACATCAACATCTGACAGATATTGGGCAATATCTATCGGACGTCGGAGCCAATCCAAAATTCGCGTTGACTGTTGGATTTAAAAGGCTTGATCGGACAGTCGACGGGCCCTTGAATCGCACGTATGATATGGCATCGGGCGGGGATTAAATAATATTTTCCATGGTATTTGTGCCCGGCGGGACCCTTAAGAAATTCAACGAATTAAAATGGTTTTCAATGTATTTCTTTGTTAAATCATATATAGCCGCAAACTTTGGGAAAAAGGGCGGAAACTATGGTTTATAAATGATTTTTTCGCAAAATCGCTCAGGGTATCAAAAACTTAGGATAAGCAGGTTTTTAATGAAATTTTCATGCAAAAGCGCGAATGGGTCCCGACCTTAGGATAAGGCGGAGAAAGTGGGCTTTAGCATATTTTTTGCTTTTGAGCAGGTATAAGGGTGCAAAAAGGTTTTTTAAGGGTTTTTAGGCAAAGTGAAGGATTGAATGGGCCAATGAGTTCTGGGGAGATAAGAGGTTAGGCTTGGGTTCTTTGAGCTTAACCAGGTGTTAATTCAATTCCCTAGTAGTGAACCATATGGCTATAATGCCAAGGAGGGGGTATTTATACAATGCTTAGGATTTATACACCATGGTGTTATAATAGTAGGGAAAGGGAAACATAGGGAGCTAGATAATAAAGGTTAGAGGTTAATATGGAGGGAGAAGGTGAATGAAGAGTAATATTACTAAGTTTTCTTGAAAACAACTTAGTTTAAAGAGTAGATCAAAATGAAAAGAACTTTGCACAAGAAATGTGGCTTTTAAAGGCCATAGGGACCAACATAAAACCTTGAATCTCTCTTATAAACACGCCTTGTGAAGGGAGGTTAGTAATGAGTTATGAATCAGGAAAAAGGGAAGTTAGACATGCTTCACTATGTTGTTTTCCTTGTATTTGATTAGCAAAATTTAGCTTGGAAGGAACACCACTTCTGCAACCCCATCTACCTACCCAACTACTTGCCTAGCATTTTTTGTTTCTTCTTGGAGGGTGCGCTTAGACTTGCAGACCCTTATGTGCCTTTTCTTTCCCATTGGCTTTTTCCTTTGATTTCCTATCTAGCACTACCCTTATTTCTTCCAAGGCCCCAGATTAAGCAGTTGGGAACCTTAGTTTCTCTGCCTAACTACTGATCTGCCAAGATTAAACAGTTTGGACAGATTTCTTTCTCTATTCTACCACGGAAAAATGAAACATGGCATGATCCAGATTAGGCTGTTGGACCATCCATCAAAACTTTAATAGACATGAAGGAATGTACACACCTTGCCTTTCCTTGGAAATATGGGATCTTTGAATCAGCAAAGCGGAGCATATTTGGCATTTGAATTTGCCAATCATGAAATATGAAACCTATTGGTATAGGTATCCAACACAAAGCACAAATTTTTTCAGCTGACAAAGGCAATAGCAGTCGGAAACTTTGATGACAGATGCATCATACTGATTCAGGTTGGATGTTTTTTTGTTTCTGGAGTTGCTGGAGCAACAACGCTAGAGAGAAGTATTGCATGCAAAACATTCCAAAGGTTCAGGATCAGTATCGAGTTGAATTCCTTTCTTGTTGAGAGGGAGTGTTGAAAATAGAAACAAGAAATGATAAAAATAGAATCCAGTATATTCTAATTTTAATTTGTCCTTGAATTAAAATTGTGAATTAAATTCAAATTTAGTCTCGCCATTTGCTTGGAAATAATTAATTAATTCATTATGGATTAATTAGTTGGAGAAATTCAAGTTAGAATTATTTCTGAAGTCATGCAACAATTATCCCTTAAATTAAGGAGATAAGATTGATTTATATTTGAGTTGTAATTAGGTAACTCAATTTATTGAGTTAAGTCTAGTTAAATTAGTTCCAAATTGTTTAAGGAACTAATTGTGAGTTATCTACACAAGTTATTAGTCAGTTGATGCATGCATGCACTCAACCAGTGTACTCCAAATAACTGAAGATTCCCTCATCAGAAACTCATGCTCTAAGAAAGACCCAGTTGAGCTAAATATCAAGGACAATGTACTATCAGTTGCATGTTTTCTCCTATAAACGAAACTCATGCATGAATAAGGATTAATGCACAGGAGGATTGCGCAATTCTGGCAGGGTGTGAGATCATTGTGAGAGATCAGTGTTCCACTTGGCTTAGAGTCTTCCACTTGGTAACAGGAGGATCACCTAGGAGAAATTATGCAAGGAAATAGGAGCTTGGAGGGTAGAGGAGAAGGCTTGTGAGAAGCTTTAATTACCTGTAAGCATCCAGGAGGATTGTACTGAGAGTTGGCTAGCTGTGAGAGCTAAGGCGTTGTATAATTCTGATGTATTTCCACCTTGTATGATAATATAGGTAGCGGGGTTTTTAGCTGAGGATTTCCCATGAGTATTTTATGTGTTTCATGTGCATTGTTTCTTCTTCTTCTGGTTATATGTGTTCAACCCGATCTTGCTCAATCTTTAAGCTTCCACAAATTGATAGTAGAAGTAGGTTATAGTATTTTGCTTTGGTATATTGCATTATCGGTTTAATCTATAGTCAGATTTTCTACATGGTCTTAGAGCGAGATTTGTAGAGAATTTGTAGAATTTATACATGGTATCATAGCTAGATGATCTATAGAGAAATTTCTACAAGATCCAGGTTTTTTCCAAACTCATTTGGACATTATACATGTGGATTCCCCTTCGTCAACTATGCAACGATGGATGGTGATATTCTGGATTGAGACTAGGATTTGAAAAGCGATGGATGATGGTAGACGTGGGGTAGATTTATCTAAGTCAAAGACCATTAGGTGATAATTGGAAGGATCTATTGCTCCTATTGTGGAAAGTAAGGCTTTCCATTGGGTTGGGCATGATTGCAAAACTTCCAATGTTGACATAGTTGAAGGAGTTTGGGCTAAGTCATTTATTATGTTATAGGTATGAGAAGCCTTTGAGTTTTGTCTTGTTTGTCATAAAGGAAATTTTACCATCTTTGGGAAGGGCTCCATGGAGTATCCAGGGATAGTTAAAGGTGTTGTATTTGTTGCAGTAATTGAGGTGGGAGGATTGGTTTGTGGTGGAGCTTCGTACTCTCGGTTGTGCATCTATAGGATAACATCATCCCCTACCATGTAAATGGCTTGGTTTGAGGCACTTTGGGAATTTCCTCTAGAAGAGTTTTGGGAGTGTTCCTACTAGGTATTTACTACTTCCTAGTGGGAGAAGGAATGTTGCATCACTACAGTTTTTTTGTTTTTCCCCCTTCCCCACGCTGACTTTCATCCTTTTTAACTCAAGAATTTGAGGACAGTGATGGGTTTCATGACCATACTCACCACAAATGTCACAAGCATGGTTAGCCTATAGACTTGTATTCTTGATTTACCTTTGTGGATTGTTATTGGTTGGTCCCTAGTTTTGATTATGGTTGGGGTCCCCCCGGCCGATGCCCGCAGAGGTTTTTATTGATTACCCCCTTGGCCAGGATCTCCTTTTGTCTTTCTCTTTGGTTTCATCTTAGCAATGTTAGGTGGGTTAGTTGATTTCAGTTTTTCATTTTAATTTTGTTGAGCGAGAGAAGGTTGCACTAGATTAACCTTTGCATTATCTTATGTAGGTGGGTTACTCTGTTGAGGTGCAGGGAAATATAAATATTAGTTCCCTTGTCCCTGACTGATGTATGAGTTTTAGGCAGGAGGAATTGGTTCCACGTTCCTAGGGGGTATGGGCCACATTGCATGGGAGGGTATTGACCATCCAACGCGGGTTAATATTGGTTAACGTGCATAGTAGGATTCTACATAGGCATAGGTTTTCAAGGGTAATATGATGTGTGGTGTGGTGGTGCTGTGACACCAAATGGTTGCCCACTGTAATTTTATCTCGGGTACCAAAAAGCGTTGCCGGGGTAATTTTCAGCTATGGTCCCAATCAATCCATTGGCAGGATTAGATGCACCTCATGTCTATTTATAACTTTGTAGGCATGGGGCGTTTGGCAGAACATGGTAAATGTATCTAGATTGGGTGTATATAAGCTCTAATTGTTTATATTTTCTAATGGATTCTTCCTCATTCTATGGGGATGAATCCGCCACTTATTTTAAGATTTCTAATGTGAGATATCTCAAAAATAGTTGGAGGAGGACTTTTTCTTCAAACTATGCTTTACACAAGCTACGATGTTTCTGCCATTCATGGATATGATCTTATATGTGTACAGTAGGTGTTTTTTTGAAGTTGGTGAGGAGTTCCAAGCCCAAGTCATGATGAACTAGGAGCTAGAAGAATGTGAGGAATGTTGTAGCTAGGGATCTAAAGCTTCCATGGGAAGCAGAAGGTTGGTCAATATACGATTTCACTACTGGCCCAATAAGGGTACGTTGAAACATTCGTAATCAAATAGTATCATTTGTGATACTCTTAGATGAACACCATAGGTGAAAAGTCATGACATGGTTTCCTGGGTCTTCTCCCTACTTCCCTTTGAATTTTGGAATGTCTAAAGGGATCTTTGTAGGCATGGTTGGCCAATTTTGGTCATGTGTAATTGGTTCATTGGTTATCTTACTCAAATACAGAATTTTTAAAGAAACTAAGAATGGGACTTGTGAGTTTTTTTTCCATTACGAAACGATTTTAGATAGCTATATAAATGGGGGTTCCCTAATGAGGGTAGTTACCCTGGTGAGTGCCATGTGGAATCCCTGGAGGGGAGTTGTGAGGGCTCCCCTCAGGGGTCGTTTATGGGGTACTTTGCTGAGGAGAATTTCCTAGAAAAATTTCACTTATAAAGGAATATCCTATAACTGTAGTTGATTAGTGCTTTTTGTGCCTAAATGGAGAGGGACCTGGCACTCCTCCTAGTAGTGGTGGACGGTTTAGAAAACATCAAGAGTGATAGGGAGCCATGGGATCCCCTATGGTGTCGAGTAGAGTGTGTGATACTTTGTGTGAATGAGGGAAGGAGATGATTCTCAAAGAAAATATATCTCATACATAAAGCAAAGCGAAAATAAAATGATTACTTTCCCTTTAACTTTAGACTATGCAATCAATCAAACAAAAAATGGTTTTCATTTGCTTTTTGCATATTATAAAATATCCTATGAATACCTATTCATCCTTGCCACTCTCAAAGTAACTAGGCCTTGTGAATATATATTCTGATGGGTACTGGGGTAATGGGTGGAAAGAACTGGCGACACTTTCCAGTAGTCAAATAATTGACCAAGGTAACGGATGAGGCTTATGGTGTTGCCTGCGCCTCGACCTATAGGGATGGATGCCACTAAAGTACCTTTGTCTGACATAAACATTCAATTATTTATATTATTATTAGTAATTTACCAGTATCGAGTACTAGACAAGTTAGATAGCCCCAAATGGTACCACACACATTGTACCTAAGATGAACCCCCTCTAAATTGGGTCTCTTCCATGCTCGGGTATTCTTTTTTGCTGGATGATTGAAGGATTTTAAGCTCCCTAAAAGTTTAACTAATATGTCTCAATATGTAACATGACCATGGCGTCTTATGGGATGCATATCCCCAATGGCCCTAACCTGAACTATAAATTCTTTGGTGGCCCCTGTGGGGAATTTAGTTGGTTCAGGTTATGGTTGCTTTTAAGGGTATTAGTTTTCTTTAGCGTGTGAGATGTAAGTTAAACTAAAATAAGTATCAAAATCTCCAGAAATTGGATGCCTTCTAATACAAAGCTTATATAATCTTATGTGTGAAGTGTAATTGTGTGCAAGTGATCAAGTGAGCATGAAAAGTGTGAGGAGATGTGGATATTCAATGATCTATTACAATATCCTCCTAATTATACTAGATTTCAATTGTTCCTTGCATGAAAAAGAAATGATATGTAGATAATGGGTCGCTTACTCTTTCTCATATTACACTATGTGTGACTAAAGGGGGATGGAAAACACATGTGCATTAAGAAGGCTTTCATATGCTAGCCTAGGATCACTAAAAGATGCAAGGTAAGCAAAGATTACTTGCTTTCTATAATGACACTTGGTCTTGGTCCCAAAACTAATGAAATGAAAAAATGCTTTGGTTAGTAACAAGGTTTGTGGATGATATGCCACTTATTCTTTTACTAATTAAGCTATGTGATTTGCAAAAACTAGCAAAATAGATTGAAAAAATGTGTGGAATTTGACCACTTACTTCCCCCCTAATTAAGATTTATGAGAATTGCAAATAAAAATAAACATAACCTAATTACCCAACTAATTTTGATTAGTATAGAAATTAAGTAATCTAAACTGACTGGAAAAAAAAATTAGAGGTCAAGGAAATTCACTAAAGGATGCCAATCACCTGAAAAAGGTGAAATTACAAGGAATTTTTAGCTTTCTGGAAACCGCACAAGATTATTTATGCACAAATCTAGCTGAGCATAAATCTAAGAAAAAATTGTGTTCGACAAGAAACTGTGAACTAGCAAGCTTCTCGGCCAACATCAGGTCCAAAAGATCTTGCAAAAATTCCAGAGAGATGTTGAATGCCTTGTAAGTTGATTATGTAGAGAGAAATTCCTACAAACAAAACGTATCAAATGAAAGAAAAGAAACAAGTCAAGTTTCAAATCTTGTTGTAGTATTTTTGTAGCACTTGTGTACAAAAGACACCTTATTAATTGTAAGTTGTTTCCTGCAAAGAAAAACAAGAAGTTTGGTTGTTGTCAGTGGACAAGTATGAAGAAACAAGGTATTGCAAATGGCAGAGGCAATAGATACACAAACATAAACTAAAAAAAAGAGATGAACACATTAATAATGCTTAATGAAGGAAACAAGTCAACAAAATTATGGAAAATGGTTCCCTTTATTGACTGTTGGTGGTAGGAAATGAATACAAATAGTAGAATACTAAACACCTGAAGATAATTCTTTGAAAAATTGTGCTAAAAAATGCTCAGCAAGGAGGTTATTTTCTTCACTCTCTTTGCAAGCTTCTCATCTCTATCGAAGAAGTATAATGGCTCTCTCAATGGTGAAATCTTGTCCACACTAGAGTGATGGATTTGTAAGAAGAAATTCTTCCAACAAAATGTTTCTCTACTTCTTCTACTTCAATAATGAAATGAAGGTTTTCTCTGATAGAAATTTGGCCAGCATAACATTGTCTCATGTTTTGGTTCTCCCATTGACATGTTTATATAGAATTGTTTGAATCCATCTTCCCTCTCTTGGTTCATGAATGATAATGACTTATGAGTAGGACCAAATGATTCCATTGAGGGTTGCATATCTTTAGGGCGATTCAAATTCCTCTATCCTTGACTAAAATTCTATTAGGGAATCATCTTCCAAGTGTGGGAAGTGGTCCTAAATTGTTGAGTTGGTCATTCCTTTGACCGTGCACATTTTGAATAAAATATCGTGTGTAGCATGGATATTGAAGAAAAAGTCGCGCCAACATCAATTTTTAAATTCCATATGCCTTGTACCTTAGGATAATTTTTTATTTTTATTTTTTATTTTTTATTTTATTTTTTTATTTTATTTTATTTATTTATTTATTTTTTTTTATAATGTCTTCAGCTGGAAAATATTCACTTGTGCATTCTATTGGACGATTTTGGGTGTCTTTTGAATTGTCCAAATATGTGTATGATTTTCTGGTGTTAACAAGGGGGTATGATTTTCCTCCAAATTAGATACAAATTAAGACCCATCTGGCCATCCTTCAGCAGATTTAACCTATCTCTTTGCATTTGATGAAATCTTTTTGAGCTAGAATGTTTTCGTTAGGAAGGTTTAGAGATAATTGCATATTATGTACCTAATATATATTTATTTTTGCAGAATATTGAGAGAATATTAAGTAAATTTTGAATGAGATAATATAGTTACTTTCTCCCTACTATAGGATGGACCAATATTGGATAGTAAATGAACTAGATATTATGAAATTATTGAACAGACATTGGAGATCCAATGATTGAGAAAATATAAGAATGTGTTCCTTGTCATTCAATAAATATTCCTACTATTTGGAACCATATCCACTTTTTCAGGGATTTTGGAGGGGAAAGTTGCCTCCTTTCAAGGAGAATGCTTCCACATCAATTTTTATAAGTATAAATTCGAATTAGCCTCTAGGGGAATGTATTTTTTAGTATTCTTGTGGAGAAAACTTGTTATTTAACATCTCTACTTTCACTTCTAACAAGGATGTACTTGGATTGACTCTAATAATGATGTTTGGTGTCATTGTTAACTTCTAAGGATTCGTTTCCTTCATAGGAATCATAGTATCCTTGGGTTTGGCCACCCTAGGAGAATCAGAGCCCTACTGTATAATTTCTTTATATTCTTTTGAATGCTTTGTTCACTTCCATTTCCTACTTTTGCACTTAATATTTATGTTCCATTTTTTATATGTCAAATTGGTTAAATTTTTGAAATAAGTGGTTTTGTAGGTAAAAGCATCATTCATTCTTAGAGCATCTTTGAAAATTCATATTCACCATTGAGCTACGCTGATTGGTTTACTAGTTCAAAATTTTGGAATTTCTATAAGTATTCTGTAGAAAAATAGTAATAAATTTCTAATGAATTTTAGCACGTGTTAATGAGCTTCTTTTGAGTTGATTCCATTTGGATTAAAGCCTAAAGATATCCAAATTAGTAACAATATTCACCTCATAGCATTTTCACTTGATCAAGTGAGGCATTTGGTAGGTTAATTAGCTCACTAATTCTTGAATTTCTAGTTTTTAGAGTAGTAATTTTCTACTAATTTTTAGCACATGTTAACAAGGGTATTTTTGATTGATTCTGCTTGTTTGGAGTCCTAATACATCCTATTTAATATAAAAAAATTACCCCATCTCATTTTCATTTATTTTTCTTGGTCATTTGGTGTGATAACTCGAAGGCCATACTATTTGGAAGACTAGGCATTTTAGTCTTTTCAAGTATAAAAATCATAATATTTCTTGTGTGCAGGTGATGGGCCTCTAAATTAGACATAAATTAAGGTCCAATCCTTTAAATTAGACATAAATTAAGGCCCATCTAACCATCATTCAGCACATTAAACCTTTCTTTTTGCATTAGATAATGTATTTTTAACTTTAATATGTTCATTAGGAAGGTTTATGGATAATTGCATAGCTATACCTAATATTATTTATTTATGTGGAATATTGTGAGAATATTGGGTAGATTATGAAGATTTGGAGGAGGAGATAATTTAGGGACTTTCTCCCTACTACAAGAGAATCAATATTAAATAATAAATCAACAAGATATTTTGGAATTATGGCACAGATTGTGGAGCTCCAATGATTGAGAAAATCTAGGAATGTTTTCGTTGCCATTTAATGAAGATTCCCAGTATTGGGAACCAGTTCCACTGATCAAGGTATTTTGGTGGGGAAATATTCCTCCTTTCATGGGGAATGATTCCTAATCATTTTTTATAAGTACCATGTCAAATTTTCTATTATTGGTTGATTTTGCTTAGTCTTCTCGTGGAGAGAACTCGTATTTTTGTAGCTCGAATGTCATTTCTTGCATGGATGTAATTGTATTGATGGAAATAATAAACATTGGTGCCATGTTTAGCTTTGAAATCTTGGTATCCTCCATAGGACTCTAAGTTTCCTTGGGCTTGGCAATCCTAGGAGCCTCAGAGCCCTTTTGTATCATTTAATTTTCTTCTTTTCACTTCTTATTCACATGCATCTCTTGTTCTTGTCTTTTTTCTATTTCTGCATTTAGTATTAATGATTTCTTGTTGTAGTATTGGGTTAAATGGTTGAATTAAGTCATTTTTCAGGATCAAAATCATCATTTCATCATTGGAACAGCTTTGGAAGGTCATAGTAATCGTTGAGCTACTTGGATTAGTTTTCTTATTCCCAAATCTAGATTTTTGGAAGTCCCTTGTGGAAAATAAATGTAAATTTCTTTTATCTTTTAGAACATGATAACGAGACTCAATCACGTTGATTCCACTTGTATTAGATCACAAAAAGAATCTATTAAAAACAAAAAACACCTCATTGCATTTTCACTTGATTAGGTTAGGCATATGATATATTTTCTAGCTCACTAGTTCTCGAATTTCTAGATTTTAGACTTGTAATATTCTGCCATTTTTTTAGTATGGCTTAACAGAGGTATTTTTAAGTGATCCCACCTGGAATGGAGACCTAAGACATCCTAGTCAATAACAGAAAATACCATCCAATATTTATTTTATTTTGTTGTTCATTCAGTGAATTGTAACTCCCTCTAGAAAATTTGTTGTTTCTTATAATAAACTACAAGAAACCATGTAGAAGCCTTCCAGCGTGTATATACTTGCCCATATTCACTCAAGAAGCTTGGTTATGAACCATTGGGGTTGAAAAATACCCCTAGGCTCTAAACCAATTAAGGGAAGACTAAAGACCACTTACGACTTTCCTCTTTACCCATGCAAAACATTTTAGCGATTCGGGCTAATGGACATATTTATGAAATAGATAATACAATGATGATTGGCACATCCAGTGAACTATGTTAATGGATCTAGACTCTTTGAAATGTAATGGTTGACATTTAGTTCTTTATACTTACTTTATTGAATTAGAATTTGTTTCTTTCCTTGTATTTTCTTTCTTGCAATAGGTTAAAGTTTCCATTTCGAGAATTTCATTTTCTACAATTAGTTTAGGATTTGATTTCATTACTTGCACTTCATTACATCATGACACTGAAGAAGGACACATTATATGTTTCACATATAGTGTCAATACCTCTTAAGTTTGTACGAACCCCAGGCTGATAACTAAAGTTGGTAGCCTTGGGAGTTGCATCATTCTTTTTTCAATACCGAGGCTCATCACTTTTTGGCACCGTTGTTGGGGAGGTGTCAAAGTATGCATTGTTTTCTTCCCTAGTTGATTCCATTCTTTTTACTTTATGCAAAAACAAAAAATATTTGCATTAGGAATATTTCATCTCAAAAATAGAAAAGTGCATTGCATTAGTGTTTTCATTCAATCATAAAAACAAAACAAAAAATTCCAACACCAACCCACCCCCCCATTTGATCACGTGGTGCAGTAAGAGCCCCATCACCATTCATTTTTGCAGGTAGAATAAGAAGAGGTGGCAGAGAAGAAAGAAGAAATGGATGGAAATGATGCAAATGAAGAAGATCCTCTTGGATTTCCCATTCAAGATATCGATGTCAGTATTCATATGAAGAACATCCCTCCATCTTTTCTTCCAAACTTTCATGATCTAAGGTTAGAGGATCCAGAAACCTTTCTCTTTGAATTTGAAATTGTTTGTGGATCTTATGGTTACTAATTAACCACTCAGAGATTGAGATTTTTTTTGGTAACTTTGAAGGATAGAGCTCTTAAATGGTTCATGAGTTTAGTGACTAATTCAGTAAGATCAAGAAATAAAATGTAAAAGATATTTCTAGAAAAATATAAAGATCGTGATATTAAAGAATAAATCTTTTGATTGAATCAAAAATAGGACGAGATCCTTGAGGATTTAATAGAGAGGTTCGTGTATAATGTTAAGAGGGAAAAACTACATCATTTAGGATCTAACACACTAAAAACTCTCTTACTTAGAACAATTAGGGATGAGTGGATTGATCTCCTTGATCTCATGAGTAGAGGTGATGTATACCAATTATCATTTGAAGAAATTTGTGAAACATGCAAACACATATCAATAGGAAGGGCAAGAGTAAGTAAATCAGCATCAATATCGGTAATTCAAGCTAAACTTGGTAATTTGTTTGATGACTTTAAAACATAAATTCTTATCAATCTAACCAAACAAGTAGAAATGTTAAGAATGCAAGAAGAATAAAAAGAAGATGTTGATATTTGTGTTGTCCATGCAAAATCACATGATATTAAATATTGTCCATCATTACCAAGGTTGAAGGAAGTTTACAAAGAGGACAATGGAGGATGTCAATTGCCAATGAAACTATGTTATGTAGCTCCAAGAGGACCATGGCAGCCTATTCAACCTGATATGATGTAAAAGCCTAATTCACAATTTCAAGTTTATGCATATCCACATCAAAGTAATTGGAGCACACCATTTCCTTGGCAACATTGGCCATCTCAACCTCAAAACCAATATTGGAAACAAGGTTGGCCAGGAACTTATGGGAGCCATCCAAAATATCCTCATTATTTTACTCAATATCCTACATACTCAACTCCATGTTACCCCTACCATCCACCTCCACCACAACCACAAACCCAACCACATCCATCATAAATACCCACTCCCACTCAACTACCTATACCACCATTTCCAAACCCACACAATGAAGTAGCTTAGCACACTTACAATGCTGAGGTACAACACTTCCAAACATCTCCCCTTGATCTAAATGGTATTCATCTTAGTTCAAGAAGAGTATCACAAAAAATATATTCTCTTGATATCATTGAAGGACAATATGTAGAAAAAGATTAGTCAAATGAGAAGACCAGAGAATCATGGTCTGCACTTGATGAAGAGAAGACATCAAAATCAAAGATTGGAAAAGTTCCCCCATGTTTACCATCAGATCCTTTATGTGTTCAAGAAAATAATTAGCAAAAAGAAGAATATATTAATTTCTTGGAAGAAGAAGACATCTAGGATTATCCAAATCAGTAAGTGGACCAAGGGCATCACAATTATGTTGAAATATGGTTTTAGACAGTCACTAAGTTGCAGCAATACTCTCTTCTTCAATTGTCCTTGATATCATCAAATCCAAAGAATTTGGTCTCTTACATCTAGGTACATATCAAAGAATACATTTCAAGCCTATACATCAGTTTATTTGTCATCTCGATCTACACTTGGATTCATTTGAAGTATTCCTACACTTGAAAATGATTTCATTTTTTCAAGTAGAATAGGATAGGAAAAGAAATAAAAAAAGAAAAATAAGAGAAAAAATAAAAATCTCAAGTGAAAACCTCCTTTAAGGCGCCTGAGATTGGCTCTTTGATTGAAAACCTCCATGAGGCGGCCAATGGGTTGAGAAAAAAATAAAAAGAGGAAAAAAAAAGGATCTTAGGTGAAAACCTCCTTTGAGGCACCTAGGCAGACCTACTAGTTGAAAACCTCATTGAGGCGGCTAGGAGGGCTAGAAGAAAGAAAAAATCCTTGCTCCGTAAATCTCTCTGATGAATGTAGGCACTCTCCAACATCTGCAAGCAACAAAAACAAGTTGGCACCAAAGAAAAGAAAAAATTGGTCAAAATTGGACTTTCTCCTCCTTTGCTCAGATGCTCCAAAAGGGCCAAATCCATTCCAATCGATCAACCTCATCTATTTCCACCATCCTCCCATCATTCCCAATCTTTTCCCATTCATTTTCCTTGTTGTCCTAAAATACTACAGGAATGCTCTATTTTACTATAGGAAACATAAATACATAGAGCAGAAAATTATTTTTGTCATATATCGAAAACAATGCATACATTTGCCAAGTTGTTTCAGGTGGAGATGCATATGGATTATAGTAGCATGCTCAAGAAATTTCAGTAAATTCTAGTGCACAATTTTTGAGAAATCGACTTCCATCACCTACAACCAATTTTGAATTTTCTCAGTATTCGTGCATCCATTTCCAAATTTGTTTCATGGGGAGATGCATCTAGATGATGGTAACATGCCCAAGAAATTTCAATAAATTCTACTGCACATTTTCCAAGAAATATGTCTCCATCAACTTCAGCCATTTTTAATTTTTTTTCGAGATTTGTGCATCTATTGGCCAAAAGTTTTTTATGGGGAGGTGCATAAGGGGTATGGCAACATGCTCAAAAAATTCCAAGTTAATCCATTCTACCATTTCGGAGATATGGACAAAACAAGGCTGCTATAGGGTTTCATGTAGTACTACAAGAGTCCTAGTTTATTACGGGAAACATGCTCTTTACTTTATGCAATTAGAATATGTTTCTTTCCTTGTATTTTCTTTCTTGCAATAGGTTAAGGTTTCCATTTCGAGCATTTCATTTTTTCGAATTAGTTTAGTATTTGATTTCATTACATGCACTCCATTACATGATGACAACGAACTAATGACACATTTTATGTTGCACATATAGTGTCGATACCTCTTAAGTTTGTACAAACCCCAGGTTGATAATTAAAGTTGGTAGCCTTGGGAGTTGTAGAATTCTTGTTGCAATATCGAGGCTCATTAGTAGGTGAGACTATGGGTTTGTAGGGATGAGAATTTTCATTTTCATTTGTTATCCTACAACCGTATCCCTTCTTCCTACCTCAACAACTCCTTGAAAACATTGTTCACCAAGAGTACATTTCTAGTTTGTTGAAGGTCATTGTGTGCATTGTTCCTTGTGCAAGATGGGCCCCTAAAGGGTACTCAGATTGGAAATGGAAACATACAACCTTATTACCTTCCACTACCTTTTCCCACCTTCATATCATCTTTTTATCCCTCTGAATGCTCATGGATTCAATCTTGTAGAAAAACAGGGAAATCATGTAGCAATCATGTAGCACCATGTAGAAGCCCTCCAAACTTGACCAAAATTGTACTTAAAGATTGATTTTATCCTCCTAACATTGAATAATGTCACTTAGGCTCTGAAACTATGATTCAGGAATACCAAATACCACTTAGGACTTTCCTATCTACCACTGCAACTCACTTCAGCAATTAGGGTTAGTAGATAGGTTCATGAATTGAATAGAATAATGATAATTTACATGATTTCTTTCTGAAATGATTAGTGAATATTGTTACTATCATATGGTCTCTTTTAATGGAATCATGTAGAGTTGGTTCATTCTCTTTAATTTATGCAATAATAATAGGTTTCTTTCCTTGTCTTTTTTCCCTACTATTGGGTAGTGGAGGTCTCACATAACGGTTTTGGGGCAGAAAGCCCAAAAAGTAGGACTAAATTATTGTAAAATCTCCAAAGTGTGCGGAGAGTGAAATATAATAGGTTGAGTCAAAGGGTAGTCCACCCAGAAAATAATGTAAAGAAATGTAAATAGAGTCAGCTCGCATATGGATCGCGGGCCAAGGAAGGGTATAAATAGAGCGAGGCTCTATAAAGCAAAGACAGTTCTTTTAGGAGGATGAAATGTAATGGGTTTTTGAAGAGAATAGTCTGAAAGCATCTGTAAGTCTGTGTCAAGGGTTGGGGTAGTAGGTAGAGGCTCTGCAGCTATGTGCACAGAGGCCTAGAAGGTTCGTAGTTGTGTGCGCGGACCCCTACAGCTAAGTGCGCAGGGTATATCTAGATGTAGTGGTGAAGAATAATAATAAAGATAAGTTGCTTCTATAATTCTGTGTTATCATGCATCTGAATTTATGATTTACCTTTCTATATCTCTTTAAATACGAATGTGATAAATGTTTGCAAATCTGGTTTCATTGTAATAGCATGAATGGTTAAACTTGTTAAATGTTTACTTAAAGACCCTGCTAAGAAAATCTGATACACTCCATTAATTAGCTTAGATCAGTAATCAATAGAAAGTGGAAGTTGCTCCGAGTCTAGATTTACGCGACTGCAGAACAGTATGAAGTAGTAGAAGGGTGTGTGAGTCCCCTAAACCACATCTTGATAGCCCTAGGGTGCAGAAACCTGGTTCCAGCACCCTCCCCTACTACCTCGGGTGAGACCACAGTCTGCGCTCCGTGGGCTATTGTCGAAAGGGCCGGTAGCTGCAGGATTTGTTTGGCTAAGTAACTCTTTCGAACCTGGTTCATGCCCACATAAGCCAACAAATGGTTCCATTGCTACGACTGGGATCTGTCTAAGGGGTGTCTGGTGTGGAACACGGGGAGTCTATAGAAAAAAATGTTGAAGAATCAAAAGTATCAGCAACAGTAGTAGAGCAAGCGTAACTATGGCGAACGTAATTCAGTTACCAGTGTTCAAAGGAGAAGGAGGCAAAGACCCAGAACAATTTTGGTTTGTGCTAACATTAGTATGGAATGCGCAGCAAGTCACAGATGACAACATCAAGAAAGTCATCTTAATCAACACACTCCAGGACTGAGCATTAACATGGTACATGAAGTATTCAAGCATCAACCCAATGGCAGGGATAACGGACATCCATACTGAATTAAAAAAGGAGTTTAGCTAGCCAAAGTCAGAAGCAAAGTCGGTCGTAGGATTCAAAGAGATCACGATGATGCCTAGTAAGGCCCCGTGGGATTTGGATCAGAGGTTGAAAAGCACCATTCGTGAGGCCAACATGACCCTGACGGATGCACAACACCGCGCTTAGTTCGTCACATCATTAATGCCATATCTGAAGTCAGCTTTGTCACAACAGAAGATCTCAACCCAAGTGGAAGTGTTGGAGGCAACAATGCAGCTGCACGAAACCCTGGTACAAGTCCCAGGGTTGGGAGTTCAACAAATCTAAGCACAAGTTAAAACAAGAATAGACACCACGTTCAGAAGTCTAGGAGGAAGTATGGTGTATAAAGTGTAGAATCCAAGGACACGATAAAGATCACCGTCCAGTCTCGGTGAATTTTGTAGTCATAAGGGGACCAACACCATTGTGACCAGAGGCACTGGAAAGGCCGAGCATGATTGCCCCGCTCTAGTGTGCAATCTATCAGGAAGGAGGAAAGCACAACATTGATAACTATCATCTATTACCAAAATACAACTAGACCCCCCAGCAACTCTTTTGTAACTTTTGTAGATTGGTGGGTCACGAAGAAAGAGATTGCCATAGCTATCGAATGTTGATGGACCAAGAACCTACCTACAAAATGTAGACTAAGGTGCGAGGACAGGATCCAGCCACGATGATGGCACACGATGGGTTCCTAGGACGAGGTTGAGGATGGGGTGGAATGGGACTAGGAAGGGGTCATAGGCAGCTAAATTGTTACAATTGTGGAGGGCTAGGACATTATGTCTGGGATTGTACCAATCCAACCTGAATATCATGTCCTTATTGCGAGCAATTCGATCATGAGCTACTAGATTGCCCCATGTTGATAGCATAGATTCGCAAAAAGAAGGCAGCGCCTCCTACAACAACACAAAACGTGCAGATGATGAGATCTGAACCACACGATGACGAACCCATGGTAAACATGGTATTGAGGAGTGGCGCAGCTATAGGAGAGGTCAATGGGGAGGCTAATATGGAAGCTAGGGAAAGCTTCGCGGGCGTCTCTACCTAACGTAGTAGGGATCGGCCTGAGCCGGCTAGGGATCTCTTGATGTTGACTACCTTTTTAGAGACATGCATAAAACTACTTCACGACAACAGGGCAGTTAAAGGGTTACAGGAAGTGGTTAATAGATGCGCAGGGTGGGGTGAACCTCGCATAGTCCAAAAATTAGGAAGACATGCATTGCGGACGGGTCGGGAGATGTAGTTAATGGCACAGATTGGTGACTACGAGATGGATCAGGTCATTCTGGACCTAGGTTCAGATGCAAATGTATTGCCTAAATAGACTTAGGAGCGCATGGGTAAGCCTACACTACAATGGTCTCCTATCCAATTGTGGATGGCCAATCAGCAGAAGATCTTACCCATGGGAAGGCTACAAGGAATTACAGTAGATATTGATGGCACAAGTACTTGGATGGATTTCGAAGTTATTGAAATCATGGATGAAAATAGCCCATACCCTGCATTGCTAGGGATAGACTAGGCCACTGACATGAATGGGGTTATTTGACCTCAAACAAAGAAAGATGATATTTGAGAAGAAGTCGCTCCGTGTAGTCGTTCCTCTAGATCCAACAGATAGACCATGCTACACAGAACCTAGGCGCAACAAATAAAAGGACGATGCATTGGATTGTATCTAAAAAATTGCTACAAATAGGCCAAAGGAGGAGCAAAAACTCTCATGAGGCTATGCCGGCTCATGCACCAGCGATTCAGATGAAGGGAATGAGCGATGGCGAAACAACGTGAACGGGGTAACCACGTTACACTATAATATGATGACAAAATCCCTATATTGCGTTAAAGCTCAGAACCATGAGCTGTCGATGTATGATGGGCTAACAATAGTGGATGAATTCATGGTTAAATTCAAAAGCACAGTACTAGAGTACCAACGGTTTGATGCGCTAAAATGGACATTGCACGTGACACCAGTGTGATGGTGGGATACCCATGAAGGAACCTTCGAAGATTAGTGAAGTTGTAGGCACATGATGCAGATAAGATTTTGGAAGCTAGAGCTACGAATAACGGAGAAATATGATGGACAAGATGATCCGTGCTTGCACCTGACCAAATGGACCAAAACTTATGGTGCGGAGCCTCAACCAGAATGGGTGCACTTATTTTATCATACCCTGGATGCCATTCCAAGGAACTGGTATACGGAAACATAGCTCCGACATGGCACCGGTGAGTGGGATATCCTGCGCGAAGGGTTTCTGTCGACATTTCTCTTTGAAGACCAATGGATGGATACCATGGACGATGCATTACAGCTACTAAAGACTGCCATATTCAAAACACTGCTGGAACCAGAAGAAGTCGTGCCTTCAGGCTGGTCGCAATAGTTGAGCCAGGCCTTAGCATGTTACAATTTACAGGTAGACGATGATGAGGATGACCCGCATAACATCAATATATCAAAATCCGAAGGGAGTCATGAGGTGCGCAGTCCCGAGATAGAAGATCCAGACATCACAACGCCATTGAAAACAAAGCAAGTGAATATCGGAACAGAGGAAGAGCCGAAGTATGCTACGCTTGGGGACTACTAGGATGACACCACGGTGGAAAAGGTCATCGAGCTACTCTGAGAATACCAAGATTTATTCCCTACAAAAATTACGGAGCTGAAAGGGATTCTAGGTGACCTAGGAATGATGAAGATAACTTTGAAGCGAGTGAAGTAGCGACCCTACCGATTGAATCCAAAATACAAAGTAAAGGTCCACAAAGAATTGGACAAGATGTTGGCAACAGGAATTATTAAACTAGTCAAGGAGTCTGATTGGGTAAGCCCTATGGTCATGCAGGAAAAGAAGCAGAAGGGTGAGATCTGCATCTGCATAGATCTACGGAATCTCAATGATGCTTGTGTTAATGATCCACTTCCAACACCCTTTACAGATGAGGTACTAGAAAATGTGGGCAGGCAAGAAGCATACTCCTTCACAGATGGGTTCTCTGAGTACCATCAGATCAAGATCGCACCAGAGGATTGGATTAAGACAACGTTTGCTACTGAATGGGGTTGTTTTCAGTATACAGTAATGCCCTTTGGGCTGAAGAATGCACCGGCGATATTTTCCCATATTGTTGTAGCCGCATTCAAGGAATTTATCCACAAGTTCTTAGAAGTCTACCTGGATGACTGGACCATATTTGGCTTGGTTAAGAAACATGTTGCAAGTTTACGATTGATACTGGATACCTGCCACCAACACCAGATTGCGCTCAACTTAAAGAAGTGTACTTTCCTCGTCCCTTTCGGGAACTTTCTGGGCCATGTGGTTTGTAAGCAAGGATTGATGGTGTATTCGATGAAGATCATTGTCATACTAAATCTGCAAGCATTGCGAAGTGTAAAGTAGCTACGCGCTACATAAGGACACACGAGCTACTACCATAAGTTTATAAAAATCTATGCCCAGATCACGGCTTCAATGGAATAGTTACTGAATAAGGATGCTACGTATTACTGGAATGAGGAATGTAACAAAATCATGGAAATGCTTAAGGAAAAGATGGCATTTTCCCCTATCTTGGTCTTTCCAAAGTGGGACGTTGAATTTCATGTACATGTTGACGCGTCGTGTATCACGTTGGTTGCGGTACTCACTCAAGAAGGAGCAGAGGGGATTGATCACCCGATTGCGTTCACAAGTCTAAGGTTGTCCAAAGTAGAAAAGAATTACTCTACTACTGAGCAAGAGGGATTGGAAATGGTATACGCACTCCCAAAGTTCTGCCACTATCTTCTCAGAGGAAATTTTAAGATGTATATTGATCACTCTGCGCTCATGTACCTAGTGAATAAGCCTGTGTTGGGGGGGCGCATCTGTCGATGGTTGTTGTTGTTTCAAGAATATGACTTTGAGGTTGTTGTAAAGCCAAGACTTCTAAATGCAGGTCTGGATCACCTGTCTCGAATTGAGACCGATGAAGAACCAACAAATCTAGAGGAGGGACTCCCGGACGCCCAATTATATGTCGTGCACATTGTAGATGGCCACTTTGAAGATATAATCCACTTTTTGACTACGGGCACCGTGCCATAGGGGTATTCTATCCAACAAAAGAAGGAATTGGTGATACGCGCAACATATTTTACCGTAATTGTAGGCCACCTCTACAAGATGGGCAATGACGAAATATTGTGAAGATATGTCCCATAATTAGAGCACGGATAGATCCTGGCAAAAGAACATGGAGGGGTTGCTGGTGGACATTCTGTGGGCTGCGCCACAGCCCAGAAGATTCTTCGCGCCAGCTTATGGTTGCCCATTCTACATCAAGATTCGAAAGCATATTGTCAGGTCTGTGATGTATGTCAATGGATGAGAAAACCATCGCAAAGAGATGAAATGCCACTTTAGCCACAGATGACGCTACAGCCATTTGAGAAATGGGTGATTGACTTCATCTTGCCTATTGAACCATGAGGAAAGATGGGTGTGTGCTATATCATCACTACCACTGAGTATTTGACCCGATGGGCCAAGGCATAGCCGGCTAAGGATTGCACAACTGTGACAGTAGAAAAATTCTTGTTCAAAAACATACTGACTAGGTTTGGTTGCCCCAAAATTCTCATGAGTGATAAGGGAACACATTTTTTGAATGAAACGATCAGTGTACTCACTGAGGAATTCCAGATATATCACCAACAGAGTTTTCCCTACCATCTGCAAGCAAATGGGACAGTTGAGGCATTCAAAAAAAATTTGGAGACCACGCCAACTAAGGTCTGTAATGCATGACGAAATGACTGGGACTTGCGCATCCCTGCTGTGCTATAGGCATACCGAACTATGTACAAGAAGCTGACAGGCCAGACACCATTTCGCTTAGTCTATGGCAAGGAGACCATTATGCCTATGGAATATATTGTGCCTATTATATGGATCGTGGAAATCACAGGTATGGCAGACTACAGGGCATTGGAAGAGAGGCTCGCACAGCTAGAAGAATTGGAGGAGGAACTGATTCTAGCTAGATTCCATCAGTAGGTACATAAACAACGCGAGAAAGCATGGCATGATTTCCATATCAAAGTGTGCACCTTCAAGGAGAATGATATAGTATTTCTTTATGACAGTAAGTTCGAAAAATTCCCAGGTAAACTCCATAAGAACTGGTTGGGACACTATGTCGTCAAAGAAATTACCGATGGGGGCACGATTTAGCAGGCTAAAATCAATGGAGACCCCTTCCTAGAAGAGTGAATGGCAGTCGCCTAAAGCTCTACACCAGCAGGCCAACTTCCTAACTAACCGTTCCGAGGATAGTCTCACCACTCCACCTAGTTGAAAGAGAGCGGGGGATGATAAAGCATCCTGGGGGATAGATGCGCGAGTACCACGGTGCGCATACATTTGACCAAACACAAGGGTTGTGGTTGCGCAAGAAGGATCACGCGGATGCCTTGATAAAAGGAATGATGACCATTGATATCACTATTCATGAGAAGGCGTCTACATTATGACAAAAGGGAGCGGGCAGCGGGAAAATAAGAGAAATAATACGAGCTAGATATGGAACGAGCTGCCACAGGTTTTACAAGAGAAGCTTACACGAACTAGAATAGGAAACAATCAGTGCATTTGAAATTCACATGGCTTATATGTTAGAAAAATATATATTACTGAGCAATGGAAAACATAAAATATTGCAGAAATATAAACACAGAAAACGCATAAAACAATACAGACACAGATATACATGTTTCACCCAATTTAGGCTACGTCCACCCCGAACAGCCAGTCCTTCCTTTCTATTATCAAGCAAAATGAAGAGATACAACCTACAGCAGATCTGTTGTAATATCATCTATTTTCTCTCACAGCCTCACCCCTCTACTTCTCACTCAGAGAATACACATCTATTACATAGCCTCAAATACAATGCCCTTATACAAAGAGAGGGGTTGCCTTCTAAGGTAAAAAACCCTAAACTAAACATAATTTCTACTGTCATATCATCTGCCTAATGAATGGCCCAGATTGACTAGAAATTACTATACTTTTACAAGGCAATTTTACTTCTATTTTTAGCTTTGGGGGTGCTGGCCCC
>APFE030712581.1:1707-22304 GCA_000404065.3 Pinus taeda
ACAAAATAGGATTCAAACATGGATGAAAAAGTGGAAGAAAACATGGGCACAATAGTAGGCATAAAACTTAGCATGAATTGTGGTCAAACAAATGTGGATACTACAATGAATGTAAAAAAAACAAAAGACACAAACTTGAATGCAAAAAGGAGGAACAATTAGATGAAAAAAGGGATGTAAACATGGGCCAAACATGGGTGCAATATTGAACACAAAGTTAGTTGCAAAATTCAAAGAATCAAAAGTGGATGTAAAAGTAGATTCGAAATGGGATGCAAGAAACATAAACAAAATTTGATGCAAACTTGGACACAAAAGAGGAATCATACAAATGTGGATGCAATAGTGGAAGAAAATGTGGGTTACAATGATAGGCATAATATATGGCACAAATCATAGCACAAAAAAAGTGGATGAGAAAGTGGATATAATAATAGACAAAAAAAAGATGCAAACTTAGATGCAAGACAAGATGTTATAAGGGATGTAAAAGTGGATGCAAACATGGGTGCAACATGAGAAACAAAATTGGATGCAAAATATGGATGCAATGGAAGTACATGCAAAAGAAGATACAAAATGAGATGCAAAACCCAACACAAAATTGGATGCAAAAATAGATGCAATGTTTTATGCAAAAGAGGATGTGAAGATGGATGCAAAATTGGAAGAAAACATGGGTATAATAGTAGGTACAAAACATGGCACAAACTGTGTCACAAAAAAATGGATGTAATGAGAGATACAAAAAGAGAAGCAAATTAAGATGAAAAATAGGATGAAAAAAGGGATGTAAAAGTGGGTGTAAACATGGGTGCAACAATGGATGTAAAATATGATGCAAAAGTTGATGAAACAAAATTCTATGCAAAAGTAGATGCAATACAAGAGACAAAACCTGATGCAAATCTTGACACAAAAGTGGATATAAAAAGGGATTAAAAATAGATTTAAAAGTCGATGAAAACCTAGTTGTATATGAGGATGCAATCGTGGATGCAAATTTAGAAACAAAAAAGGGTGCAAAGGGAGGTGTCAAACTAGGTGCAATTATGGCACAAGAAAAATGGATGCAATAGTGGACACAATAACAATTGAAAAAGAGGATGTAAATATGGATGCAAAACAAGATGTAAAAGTGAAAGCAACAAAAGTAGATGCAAAATTAGATGTAAAAACTAGACACAAACCTCAATAAAAAACTTGGAACAAAGGGGATGCAAAAAATATGCAAAAATGGATGCAAAAAATGATGTAAAAGAGGATGCAATAGATGATGCAAAAGTTGATGAAATTGTAGACGCAAAAATTGGATGTAATAGAGGATGCAAAAGATGGTGAAAAAAAATTAGGTGCCAAACTTGATGAAAAACACGGTGCAAAGGATGGCATAAAACATGGCATAAAACGTGGTGTAAAACTTGGTGTAAAATCTGGTGCAAAACCTATTACAATACCTGGTGCTAAATTTGATGCAAGACTTGGTGCAAAACTTGGTGAAAACTTTGCATCACGTTTTGCACCATATTTGATAAATGGACACAAATAGCACCAAAAATGGTCTCTAGACACAAAAAAGGAAGCAAAAAGGGATGCTAATCATAGGGTTTTGTTGTAGTGAATGATGTGTGTAGGGGTGTGTACTTGGGAAATATGCTAAGCTAACATTCCCAAGAAGTGACAGTAGATTAGATGGTGTGTTGCATCTATACACTCAAATATTTGCGGTCCTATGTCCACTAGATCTCTTAGAGGGTACAAATACTTCATCACCTTCATTGATGACTACTCCATGAAAACGTGGATCTATTTCTTGAAGACCAAGGATGAGTTCTCAGTTGTTTCCAAGGGTTTAAAGCTCTAGTGGAAAATGTGACAAGGAAGTAGATCAAGGTGCTTCACATGGCTAATGAAGGAGGGTACACAGATAGTGACTTCATGATTTTCTATGCACAGGAGGGTATTAGGAGGGAGTGGAAAACTCCATACAATTCACAACAAAATGGAGTAGTGGAGCGGAAATATAGTTCTATAGTTGTGGCGACGAAAGCTATGTTGTATGACCAGGACATGCCCGAGTTTATATGGGCAGAGGCATGTAACGCAATGATGTAAGAGGGTTCCTCATTGAGCATTGGGGAAGATAACACCAGAAGGAGTCTTCCTAGGAAAGAAGCCAGAGGTTAATCACTTCAGAATCTTTGGCAGTGTAGGTTACTGCCATATACCATATGAGAAATGCACTAAGTTGGATCAGACTGCAGAGAATGGGTTCTTCATTGGGTATAATGAAACCTCAAAGGCATATAGGATCTATATTCCTAACAACATGAAGATTCTCGTGAGATGGGACATGAAGTTAATAGAGAACAAAGCCTTCGAGAGATCTTGTGAGATGCCAATAGGTGATCAAAGTGAGCCAGCAGAAGCTCCATTAGTGCAACTACAGGGACAATAGTCAAGATAATCACAAGAATCTAGTATAGTTTCCAGTACTAGCACGACCTCAGGTGTAGAATATCTTGTGAGTTTGCAATAAATGAGGCAACAAAAGCAGGATGAAGAGCTAGTCGATCCACCCAACATTAGCGGTCGAACTAGATGCAGAGGAGTTCGTAGGAGCTCCTACGATGAGTAGGAGAGAACACAGAAAACCAAATAGCTACCAAGCATTGGTGGCACAAGTTTTTATCCTTCCAGCTATTAAGGGAGGATGCACAACATTAGGTTTGGTTGGATGCCATAGTGGAGAAGTATAGTCCCATCATGACAAATGATACTTGGGAGGTAGTGTCAAGGCTTGTGGATAGGTTAGTTGTGGTATCATGGTGGATCTATAAGATCAAATACGCTACATATGGAAATGTGGATAAGTACAAGGATACATTCATTATAAAGGGGTATATGCAAAAGGAAGGCATATATTATGAGGATACCTTCACCCTAGTTTCCAAATATACTTCCATTCGGGAAGTTATATCTCTAGCAACACAAATGGGATGGCAGATTCACTAGATGGATGTCAAGACAACATTCTTGAATGAAGTGATAGAGGAGGAGGTATACATCAAACGTCTAGAGGCTTCGAGACACATGAGAGGGGCACACATGTGTGTAAACTGAAGAGAGCACTATACAGGCTCCTAGAGCATGGCATGGTTGGATTGACATCTACTTGTAGCAGATGGGATTCATCAAGAGTGATGCAAATCTCAACCTTTACTATATCATGGTAGAGGGAAAGCCACTCATCCTAGTATTATATGTGGATGACCTCTTTCTGAAATTGTTATCAAGCCTTATAGAAGACTGCAAGAGGAACCTAGCAACAAACTTTGACATGAAGGATCACAGGCTGATGCATTACTTCCTAGGCCTAGAAGTATGGCAAAGGGGTGACGAGATATTCCTTGATCAAGGGAGATATACTACAGAGATTTTAAATAGGTTCAGGATGCAAGACTATAGGCCTATGTCTACGCCTATGATTACTAACTAGAGGAAGATAGATGTTTCAGAGGATGAAGATGTGGACTTGACCTTGTATAGGCATCTCATCAGTTCAATAATGTATCTAGTCAACACCAAGCCAGACATTTGCTTCGCAGTCAACACTCTCGATCAATTTATAGTGGGACCTAAGAGAGTGTAGTAGACAACATCGAGGCATATACTAAGGCATTTGCATGGCAAAGTCGAGTATGGGTTGAGGTATACTTGAGGTGATGGTGCCATGTTATGTGGTTTTATCGATGCAAATTGGGAAAGCGATTCAATGGATTAGAAGAGCACATCAAGGTGTTGCTTCAACATTGGATTAGGAGTTCTATTTGGGTGTAGTAGGAAGCAGAAGTTTGTGGCACTGATCTATGTAGAAGTAGAGTACATGGCAACTAGTATGGCCACATGCAAAGCTATTTGGCTTCAAAAGCTGCTAGTGAGTTTGTTCAGTCAAAAGATGGAGGTGAACAATATCTATTGTGATAATTAGAGTTGCATCAAGCTCTCTGAGAATCTAGTGTTTCTTGGTAGGTCAAATGATATCAACTTGTGATACCACTTCATTAGATATTGTGTGCAACATGGAGAATTCCAGCTACAACATGTTCCCACATAGCAACAAATTGCAAATATACTCACGAAGGCTCTAGGGAGAGCCAAGTTCATATATTTCATAAACTAGATGGGGGTAGTGGAGAACACCTTCCTTGCTAAGAGGGAGTGTTACTTTATGGATTTGGGGTAGCATCGCATAGGTGTTCTATTCTCTAAGTTGTCAGAGAGGGTAAGGAACATGATATATCCAAAACCTAGAAAATGTTTTGAGAGAAAACACTTAGAAGCTCTCAATTAAATTAATCGATCAATAATTAAAAAGATCCTAAGTCCAACTTAGGAAAAATGATTAATTAAGGGGTATTAATTATGGAAATCATTTTTTTTCTAAAGACTTCTGGAAAAGTCACTTGATGAATCTAAGATTATATGAGCCATTGATCATGATTAAATATTGGATGTTGATGCTCTAACAATAGATTATAAGAACAAGTTGGTGGGTTGGAGAAAGACATAGTTGTGAAATAAAGGAGCAAGGAAATTTGAATTACCCAGTGTGCAATATTCAATGAGGGAAGAATTCGAGCCAGTTAAGGAGTGTAGCAGGGGTTTGCAGCAGGGGGAATTTCCAAAGAAATTCTTAAGTGATTTTCCAGTTTCTAGAGTCATGGAAGGAAGGTCGAATTATCTAGAAGGTAGGTTGAATTCTGCAGTGTGAGTTGGCCAATTAGCCAGTGTGAGTTCCTAGGAGAGGGATCAATTCAATTGCTAGTGCCTGAATCAAGTCACGGGAGGCCTAGTGAATTATTTCTAACGGCAGGGACGAGAAAGACGACTTGGTAGGAGGGGTTTCTAGGGAAATGTGAAAGTCCTAGAGGTTGCAATGCACATTTCTACCCAGTTATGTGAGTGCCAAGGAGAGTACGAGTGGCCAAGGAAAGGCCAAATGGATTTGCTGAGAGGGAGAATGATTCTCCCAATAGTTTCCAGTTGAGAAATATGTGTGATCTGAGCCAGGAAAGCCAACAATTGCAATTCTCCATATTTGTTGCATAATAAAATAAACCCTCATCTACTGCACCAATTTTCCCTTTGGGGTTTTTCTAGGGACTTTCAGTCCAAAAATAGTGGCGTCTATTTTTATGTGTGTGAATCTCTTTCTCAGTTCCCTATTTTACTTCTGCAACACATTTTATTGTGAATAAGGCATCAGTGATTTATTCATTATTTGTTGTAAACAGATAAACTACTAATTAGTTAGAAGTATAAACTCTAGTTTGGTGCATTCAAGGAAATTCACATATGTGAGACATCTCAAGTTGGGCTTGACTAGAACCACTCAAGGAAAAGGAAGTAGCCAAAATAAAAAAGGGATATAATGTAGAGGTAGATATGGAAAAAGGGGGGAACTTTTCTCACCCTAAAACCCTTTTTCGATTGTAAAGTAGAGTCATATGATTTTAAGTAGAAAGTATATTTTAAGGAAAATGAGTTAAGAATAATTATGTGAATAATAATATTATATCTAACTATATATTATGTGATTGGTATAAAGCTAATAGAGTAGAATAGTATAACACCATCCTCCCACATCTACCCAAGAAACAGGCCAACGGGGGTAAACATGTGATGAAAGGTTACTATGATGGGATTCAACCTCCTATGTGACCATAAGGGAGTGGAATCAACATAAACACAACATACAGACCTTCCACATCAACTACAGGACTCTCAGGAACCATATCAACCACTCAAGTAACTAACCCCTAGGTCCCACTGAGTTTATAGACCAATTAATCCCGCGATGTTCCCATGATATGGGCATGCTGGCATCAGAAAGGCTATGGACACTCCCACAACATGGTATGCTAGCATCTAGAGGCTATTTTTCTCAGTGTTGTGCCAACATCCCTGGGATTTGAGCCACTTTTTCAGGGCCAAAGCCTAGGTCACTGCCCAAAATTAAATGACACCTTTAGAACAAAAAGATAACAATGGAATAATGATACAAATGCAATCACTTGAACAAGGGCTTGATTGGACCCCTGCTAGCCATGAAAAACATTTCTTCAAACATATCACAAATATGTAGTCTACAGGTTTAAACAACATATATGAGCATAGGGGTCTTATACTTATCCGAGAATCGCTAAGAAGTATTGTTCCCTTATATCATTTGTTGCATTATCATCTATTAGGTCATAGATACATTGTTCATTCATTTACAAATAAAAACATGAGGAGATCCATACATCATCATTGTCATAATACATGCTTATAACCAGCATAATAACAACAGAAATACCAAGGATACAACAACCATAAAATCCACATATAAACCAGTACATTTACACATAAGGTACCAAGGAAAGAACCTATTATTACTGAATGTAAAATCCAACCTGGTATGGGACTACCACGTTCCACCCGACCATAGAATGGGCGAGCCAATTCTCTCTTCATCCATTCACCCACGTGCCATATTCCAAGCATGAATGTGGGACTCAAACTAAAAGAACCAACCAGGGCATCCCGAGGCTGCACCACCTCACCCTCATCAATCGAAACCAAGCTTTATCATAATCCATCTCGGATCACTAGGCCAACATAATAAACATGTAATATCAAACTTTACCATGAACTCCACCAGATCATTAGGCCAAAACAAGCATGGATGGCACCGGATTTCTCCACCTACACCATGAGGAATTTTCTTGTCTCCTAGTCTCTCAGGCTTTACTGTAACCCACACCGAATTACTAGGCCCTAAACTGAGACCCAGTCTCCATGCTTTACCACATATCCCATCCTGGGATTACTAGACCTGATGGAGAGCACCCACATCTAAGATTTACCGTATATCCCGCCATTCATCGATTGAGGATTCCTAAGCCCATTGAGGCAACACAAAATACAGATTTAACGCAACCCACAGTCTGATTCAGGGGTTACTAGGCCATGTGTTCTATCATCTGGTTATCCACCTCACTCAACTTTGAATCCATCCACCAATTCAGCTCAACCAAAACATGAAAACCCCATCACACCATGGCTAATCGAAAATGGCAAGGCTAGGCTGACAACACTATCACACCTGGAAAAACCCATGCCATGACAACAAAGAACCACATGCAATACCATGCATGCCAAATCTAGCAAGGAAAACACACATGTATATTGATACATGCAAAGAATCAAGCCATAGCTGCTTGATCCTGCTCTTACTTGCCTGATCTCTGCTTCCTCTTTGCCTTCTTGCTCCAAATTCCAAGTATTCCACACTCCTCCAAGAGTGCTCCAAGAAAACTCTAAGTGTCCAAGAGTATGAGAGAGAGGGAGAATATTGAGAGAGCTTCAAAACTAAAATGACCAAGCTTGCCCATTGATCCTCATAAGCCTTTTTATCAATGAGGCCTCTATTTTCTTCAATTTCCATTATTTTCCTTCATTTTCCTCCTCACATGCAGCCCGTGACCTTTCACCTTCCTTTTCTTCTAATTTCTATTATTTTCATCAATAAAATGCCAATAAATGCCTCATGCATTTCCAAATCCTTTGTCTTTGCCTTTGCAATTTCCTTAGCCATAATAAACCAAATGAACACCACTAGGATGGTTTTTCCCACCATTTAGCTTGGAATATGTGTCCCATGAATGTGGCCTTATATTTTTTACATGGATTTTTAACCAAGGTAGTTACATAATCCTCCCCCTTGTGGGAACACTGTCATCGGTGTTCAATGACACCTACAACCAGCAAGACCACTAAAAACAAAACATACTACCCATGGAGCTTTATAACATAGCTCGTTGTGGTATTTACAATGACCATCTACTAAAACATGATAAACATACTGTTTACTGGAGCTTTATAACACAACTCATTATGATATTTACAATAACAACCACATATACTCAAGCACATTTGCTTCAATCGGCAAATAACCATACTATCTATGGATCTTTATAAATCTAACTCGATACAATATTTACAAAAATACACACATATACATATATGCACATTTTCTCAACCAGCAAATAAAAGGATATGATGCCTGCATCCGCAACAAGGGAATCCAAAGTCTCACACCTCCACCCTCAAAGTAATACTAGGATTCACCTCCTTCCCAGGAAGTCCAGAATCCACTGCAAGGTCAAATCTGCATCCAATGTTCAATGCTACAATCTTGTGCCACTTTTCCTTCCAGTAAACAGTTATCGGCTCATTCTTTCAGGGCATAATCCCAATGTGCATTTGATTACATATGGCAATGCTAATGACTAAGACAAATCCATCCTTGACCTTCCCTTCTCTTCTACATAGTCCCTCAAGGAATCTGGTCACCCCCTTCTGTGTAGTCACTCACCTTGTAAGTTCCCCGACATCCCCTATCTTGGGCAATCCATCCCTTGGAAAGGCTTCCTCGCATCGAAAGGTCAAAAAGAAATGCATATACTTGCCTCAAAACCATCATACTGATCATAGCATGCTCATGGCAATCAATGGACACTATCGGGTACCAATGTCCCACAATGGCCCTTCTCTTGAAGTGTTTTACCAACATACTGCTACCTGTTCTAATTTCTTTCACTGTTGCTGCTAATACTTGCCATCAGTTTCGACCACCCAACCCAAGCATTTCCCATGCTTTCTTGTACCAAGCACATAACTACCATTATATTTAAAATAAATTGAAATAATTTCACATCATACCTCATCGGTAGCTCGTCAATAAGGTACACTTGGAAATTTTTTTGCTTCCTGTCACAGCGAGTCAATCTAGCATCTTTTACCAAATCCTCATGTATAAACATATCACATCAAGTTAGCTCAAAACACAACTATCATATATCAACAGCATAAGTCACATGCAACCGTCATAAACCAAAATCATAGGTCACATGTAATCATCATAGACCAGAATCATACATCGCATGCATAATAAAACAGAAATAAAATATTGATACTTACCCTTCAATCAATACTTAGCTTCTACCTTTGTCCTTATTTCGTACGCACTCCAAATCGGTTACAACACCTGACAAACACCTAGTGCCTTCTCCTCAACCATGTGCATATACACATAGTGTGCATCACACACATACAATCATACATGACATACAATGTTATGCAATACATGCACCTACACCTGACATACAATACATACACCAACACCCATTGTACAACACAACACAATACATACTCCTACCTCTACTGTACACCACACACAATACATGTACGTACACAAAGTACAACACAGCGAATACACATGTCATGATACCATGACTACACAATGCATTCTAATTTCTTTCACTGTTGCTGCTAATACTTGCCATCAATTTCGACCACCCAACCCAAGCATTTCCCATGCTTTCTTGTACCAAGCACATAACTACCATTATATTTAAAATAAATTGAAATAATTTCACATCATACTTCATCGGTAGCTCGTCAATAAGGTACACTTGGAAATTTTTTTGCTTCCTGTCACAGCAAGTCAATCTAGCATCTTTTACCAAATCCTCATGTATAAACATATCACATCAAGTTAGCTCAAAACACAACCATCATATATCAACATCATAAATCACATGTAACTGTCATAAACCAAAATCATAGATCACATGTAATCATCATAGACCATAATCATAAATCGCATGCATAATAAAACATAAATAAAATATTGATACTTATCCTTGAATCAATACTTAGCTTCTACCTTTGTCCTTATTTCGTACGCACTCCAAATCGGTTACAACACCTGACAAACACCTAGTGCCTTCTCCTCAACCATGTGCATATACACATAGTGTGCATCACACACATACAATCATACATGACATACAATGTTATGCAATACATGCACTTACACCTGACATACAATACATACACCTACACCCATTGTACAACACAACACAATACATACTCCTACCTCTAGTGTACACCACACACAATACATGTACGTACACAAAGTACAACACAACGAATACACATGTCACGATACCATGACTACACAATGCAAATACATAGTACCACATGCTTGCAACACAACATGTATGACATGCACAAAATACCACATGTACACCAGTATCATATGTACAACATGTACATAGTACCACCTGTACACCGCACCACCTGCACAATGTTTACACAACATCACATGTACATGGCACCACTTGTACAATGTGTACACAACACCACATGTACATCATACCACCTGTACAACGTGTACACAATGCCATACATACACATCACCATATGCATGACATGTACACAACACCACATGTACACAACACCATATGCATGACATGTACACATCACCATATGTACAACATGTACATGGCACCACATGCCCACAACACCACTTGTACAATCATGCATACAACAACATATGTACAACATGCACATAACACCATATGTACAACATGCACATAACACCATAGTACATATACAATATGTAAATAGCACCCTATGTACACAACACTGCATATCCAACATGCGCATGACACCATATGCACACAACACCGCATATCCATCATCCGCACAATACAATATGCACACAACACCGCATATCTAACATGTACATAGCACCATCTATACCTAGCATTGCATATGCAACATTCGCACAACACTATCTGTACCACCATGTGCATAACATTGCATAAACAACATGTACACACATTATATGTACACAACATCGCATGTGTACAACATCACAGATGCAATATGTACAACATATACAACATATGCACAACAATAGTACCACACATCCAAAACCACATTGTCTCTACCAAGCAACCTTGCTTCTAGTGTCTCTCTTCCATCCATGCTTATCCTAGCATGCCTCAAATCTCACTACTTTCATTCAGCTGATGTATCCTTCAAAGTTACCTGTCGTAAGATAAACATAGGCATAATACAAGCATATAATATCAATTCATACCACATGATATTGACCTTGTATATTTGTTGTAACTACTCTCCACACTTGATTCCCCATAAGACCAGGAACCTCGTCATGCCACTCACTTGCATAAGCAATCATTCCTCCACAAGAATGATCCCTGACAACCCTGTTGGACAGTGACATAGATACATAGATACATATACATAAACATTAGCATAAAACAATCATGATCTTGTTAGACCACGACATACATACACACATATATACATATAAACATTAGCATTAAACAACCATGATCCATGACGACCCTATCAGACATGACATACATATATAAACATTAGCATAATCACGATTATAACATAATTACCAAATAGCATAAAGTCAAGGTTAAGAGAACTCCCTTTCTCTGTTCACAACATGCACAACATTGAGAATAATGATTCCCAAGATAACCAAGGCATTTGATGCCTCAAATCTATTTAATTCACCTTTCCTGTTACCTTTCTCATTATTGTACTACCATTGTCCATTTACACCAATGGACTGAACCAATCCAACTGACTGTCATATTCTCACCTTCAACTTCCCTTACTCGTGCATTAAGCTTCATTAAGATCTTACATTACCTGCTAGGTTTCATTCATCTCTCCTTGAGCACCATTAACTTTCCTTTTTCCCCAACCAATTCCCAAGACTCTCAAAAAAATAAAGGCAAGAATAAAAAACAACCAAGAATAAAACCATGAAAACCAATAGCAATACGACACCACAAACAAAGTGGAAAGGCCTTGCACCTAATGCAATCAAAACCCATAAATCAAGCTCAAACAAATCACAAAATATCACAAGTACGAGAGTGGAAAATGACTCAATCCCCATGGTTCCCAATGCTTCCAAAGGAAAGCTCAACCTGAGCCTTCTTCAAAATTTTGTGGCAGTCTCCTTGCCATGCAATCCCTTGCATCATACTTCCATAAACACATAATTGTCAATGCATAAATAAACATAACAATTGACGGGTTACCTTACCTTATTGTGCTAAGCACGTTATCTTGTAACGGAACATGCACACCTCTCAAGGAACTCCAATTCCTTGATGAGTCTGGCCATAGCTGAAAACCAGTCGTTATACTTGTCAAATACATGTTCATGAATATAGCATGTATCCACATAATGTCAGAAAAAATCAAGGTTAAAAAGACTTCTTGTATGCAAAGCACTCATTCATTTGGAATTGCGGTTTCCAAACATAGCCAAAGGAATTTTCACCCAATTCCTTTCTTTTACCTTTTCCTTGTTGCAATTGAGTCTTATTATGTACTGTCACATCACCAAACTATTAGTTATATAAACACATCAACTATTACCTTGTCAAGCTAATACCAAGCATGTTGCCCTGCAACTGCTCACACATGTTAGTCACATGTTCCACAAATCAAGGCAACAAGTCTATGAATTTTAAATCAAACTTTACCAAGTCTAACAACCATGTCATACTCAACAATCAACTCACATTCACTAGTCATAATACATAATGCTACAACTATCACCTACTTACACTCAAGTACATATCAATTGTCTTAACACATATTTATTAGTACAACCATATTAAAACAATATCATTTCGATAAGAAATATTATAGACACATACTCATATCATTCAATTAATCAAACATTCAGACAACAAATAGATGACATAATAGACACCAAACACTCAAACACCAAATCGATGACATAGTCAACCAGTCAAGCACCAAATATACGACATAAGCAAACTCATACCTTGATATATCTCAAGGGAGGCAATCTTGTATGCACAATCAATCTAGATTAGCATGATATAACTTCACAACATATCAACTCAAACACAAATAAGATCATGATATCCATAACAGTAACTAACTAACATGTTCACATCATAAACTCGTAAACAATTATCATTCATACATAATAATCACATATGTACAGTCAATCTAGATTAGTATGACATAATATCACAACATATTAACTCATACCTAAATGTTATAACCCTAACCATTTGCATAGACCAATCCAAATTAGTATGATACATATAACATCAAGATCTTAATATAATAACCCTAATCATCAATTTACTAGTATATAAGAACAACAAGTTATATATCATGCTCATCAACAATATATAACCAAATCATCATGTTATCTAACATAAAACAACAATAGAAATGCATACAACCATAGGTTACTATAATTCATGACTATCTGAAACATGGGCATATAACTACACTAATAAACTAGTATATATCATGTATGTAACCATAACATCAATAGAATGAAAGGCATACACATAACCGTAATGCACATAACAACCTTAATCTACATACTTGCATGCCAAACATACAATACTTGTATGATGATATGCTCTTACCCCAAAGTCTAATGTTGCAACCTCATTTTGATGATCTCCATCTCATGCTCTATCTCAACCAACACATTATCATCAAAACATACCAATAGCATCATGATGACCTACTTGCATACAATGACCTCATGCACAACAACCTTCACCATGACAATGCGTGCATAACAACATATAGACACTGACATACGTAACAAATGCATATACAACTGACACACATTCATGACAAACACATCATGACAACAACACGATCAACCTTCACATGGCGACATCACAACAACCATGATCAACACCATGCAAATGCAACAAGCGCATGGAATACAAGCATAAGGAACACATATGCAACTGACATGGATGCATGACTAACACACCACCCATCTAGTATGAGTGGTGAATCATGCTCTGATACCACTCTGTAACACCCTCCTCCCACATCTACCAAAGTAATTGGTCAACCGGGGTAAACATATGACGAGAGGTTACTATGATGGGATTCAACCTCCTATGTGACCTCAAGGGAGTGGAATCAACGGAAACACAACATATAAACCTTCCACATCAGCTAAATGACTCTCAAGAACCATCCCAACCACTCAAGTAACTAGACCCTGGGTCCCACTGAGTTTTTAAACCAATCAACCCACGGACACTCCCATGATACGGGCAAGCCAGTGTCTAGAAGGCTTTGAAAGCTCCCACAGCATGGTATGCCAATGACCAAGGACTATTTTGCTCAATGTTGTGCCAGTGTCCCCGAGATTTAAGCCACTTTTTCAGGCCTAGAGCCCAGGTCACTTCCCAAAATTAAATGAGACCTTCGGAACATAAATATAACAATGGAATAATGATACAAATGAAATCATTTGAACAAGGGCTTGACTAGACCTCTACTAACCATGGCAAGAATTTCGTCAAACATATCACAAATATGTAATCTACAAGTTTAAACAACATAGTTGAGCATAGGGGTCTCATGCTTATCTAAGAATTGCTAAGAAGCATTGTTCCCTTATATAATTTGTTGCATTATCATATATTGGGTCATAGATACATTGTTCATTCATTGACAAATCAAAACATGAGGAGAACCATACATCATCACTATCATAATACATGCTTATAACCAGCATAATAACAACATAAATACCAAGCATACAACAACCATAGAATCCACTTACAAACCAGTACATTTACACATAAGGTACCAAGGAAAGAACCTCTTATTACTGAATTCAAAATCCAACCCCGTATTGGACTACAATGTTCCACCCGACTATAGAATGGCTGAGCTAGTTCTCTCTTCAACCATTCATCCCCGTGTCATATTACAAACATGAATGTGGGACTCAAACCAAAAGAACCAACTAGGGAAACCCGAGGCTACACCACCTCACCATCATCAATAGAAACCAAGCTTTACCGTAACCCATCTCGGATCACTAGTACAACACAATAAACATTTAATAATAGGGTTTACCATGATCTCCACCATATCACTAGGCCAAAACAAGCATGGATGCCACCAGATTTCTCCACCTACACCATGAGGAATTTTCTTGTCTCCTAGTCTTCCAGGCTTTACCGTAATCCACATCGGATCACTAGTCCATAAATTGAGACCCACTCTCCAGGCTTTACCGCATATCCCATCCCAGAATTACTAGGCCTGATGGAGAGCACCCACCTTTAGGATTTACCGTATATCCCACCATTCACTAGTCGAGGATTCCTAGGCCCACCGAGTCAACACAAAATTTGGATTTACCGCAACCCATAGTCCAGATCAGGGGTTACTAGGCCATGTGTTCTATCATTCAGAGATCCACCGCCCTCAGCTTCGAATCCATCCAAAAATCCAACTCAACCAAAAGATGAGAACCCCATCACACCATGGCTATTCGGAAATGACAAGGCTAGGTTGAAACCATTGTCATACTTGGTAAAACCCATGCCATGACAACAAAGAACTACATGCAAAACCATGCCTGCCAAATCCAGTAAGGAAAAGACACATGCAAATCGATACCCACAAACGAACATGTTATAGATGCTTGATCATGCTCTTCCTTGCTTGATCTTAGCTTCCTCTTTGCCTTCTTGCTCCAAATTCCAAGTATGCCACACTCCTCCGAGAGTGCTCCAAGAAAATACTTAAGTGTCCAAGAGTATGAGAGAGAGAGAAAGAGGGAGGGAGAATAATAAAAGAGCTCCAAAACTGAACTAAACAAGCTTTCTCGTTGATCCTCATAAGCCTTTTTATCAACGAGGCCTTTATTTTCTTCAATTTCCATTGTTTTCCTTCATTTTCCTCCTCACATGCAACCTGTGACCTTTCACCTTCCTTTTCTCCTAATATCGATTATTTTCATAAATGAAATGCTAATAAATGCCTCATGCCTTTCCAAAGCCTTTGTCTTTGCCTTTGCCAATTTCCTTAGCCATAATAAACTGAAATGAACACCACTAGGATGTTTTTGCCCATCATTCAACTTGGAATATGTGTCCCGTGACTGTGGCCTTTGATCCGAACTTAAACAAGAACACAACAAGTTACACATATAACCATAAATATAGAAATGCAGCAGAAATAACACTTCATTTCATTAATATCATAATACTAAAATATGCTTACAAACAGAATGGAAATAAACTAGCTAGGGCAATGGTAACTTATCTTTGAGAATAGATGTGTCGGCTACATGCCTATGAATTGTGATACAATGAGGCTCAAAGGACTATTTATTATTGAGAAACAATGGAAAACACTAAACATCCACAAACCTAACCCTAGGAGATGAAGCACCAAAATTGTGGGCCCCATTTGGGTAAATCAGTATATCCATTTCCCAGAGTCATAACTTTGGCATACAATCTTCGTTTAGCTATCATAATACCTCATTTCAAAGATCTTGAGGAGGAAGTCGAAAATGAACTTTCAAACTAGCTTTAGACATTTTGGTCTCTCTGTTTTCCCTAAAAACATCGTTTAGGGCCTCAAAACGGCTCTGAAAGTTCAAGACCTGAAAAACTACCAAAAATAGTAAATTGTGCTACAATTAAGGAAACCGAAAAACTGAAAGAGACAATGTTGGCGGTCCAAGTGGAATAGGGGGGTGACCACCAATATCCACCTAGATCACTCCTCCCCCCTTAGGAAGCAATGGTCCCCAATGCATTGAGCGCCTCCATTAGATGGGGAGACTTATGTTGAACTTGGTCCTTGGTGAGCCACTTGCCTTGGTGAAAGAGTTGGCTAGCTTTGACAACCTGATATAGTTGGATCTCCTGCTGCTAAATGTTCTTGATCTATGTGTCCATGATCTGATCAATTGCGGCCTGTTCCATGCAGTTTAGGTTTAGCTCTGTTGGTTTGAGTTGTTTTGCAACGTCGGATGTGTCCTAAGTGGAATAACAATGCATCCTGGAGTTGAAAATTTTGAACTTTCTTACCTTCTAGGAATGTCTGGTATGTGCTCCCAAATTCTGGATTGCTCTCGTAAAGATGCGGCCACCTCGAAGTCACGTGCCCACAAGAGTCGAGCACAGTGATTAACACCATGACTGGTGGTCGGCTGAGGCAGTATGAAACATTATTGGTGTTTCCATTCTTGTACTTAATGTTCAAATGGAATTGTTGTAAGTATGTGAACCATTGATGATGGCGATCATTCTGCAACTTCCCTTGTGTTTGTATGAACTGCAGGGTTCGGTGGTCTGTGTGGATGACTGTTTCCTTCCCTCGAATGTAATTCTTCCATTGACAATAGACCTGTACAATGGAATACATTTGTTTGTCGTAAGTGGGATACTTTCAAATTATGTCTGAAAGTGTCTCATTGTGGTAAGCGCTAGATGTCCCTGCTGAGTAAGAACTGCACCAATAGCATTGTCGGAGGCATCTGTCTGAATCTCAAATGGTTGCTACAGGTCTAGTAATGTGAGCACTAGTGCAGAGCAAAGGTGATGCTTCAACTCAAAAAATGCCTTTTGTTAGGTTTCAAACCAAAAAAAACTTTGCTTTTGCTCCGCCCTTAGTGACGACTTAAAGGCCATTTGACACGAGAGAACCCCAACACAAACCTGCAATAGAAATTGGCAAGACCCAGAAAGTTGCTAAGCTTCGTTAGAGTGGTTGGGGTTGGCCAATCCCGAATGAATTGTATCTTAGATGGGTCTAGATGAACAACATGTTGATCAATGATGTATCCCAGATATTGAACTTGGGTCATGCAAAAAGTGCATTTCTTCAAATTGTCACACAACTTATGTTGTCGCAGGGTTTGAAGGACTTTTCGAATATGACGGAGGTGCTCTTCCCAACTCTAGCTAAAGATCAAGATGTCATCTAAATACACCACCATGAATGCGTTGGTGAAGGGTCACAAGATGTCGTCCATCAATATCATGAAGTTTGTGGGTGCATTAGTCAACTCGAAAGGCATGAACAACCATTCGAAAGGCCCTCCTTGGATTTGAAGGTAGTCTTCCACACATCGGAGGGTTCGATACGCACCTGGAGATAACCAGACTTCAAGCCAATCTTGCCGAAATTTTTGGCCCCATTGAGTTGGTCCAGAAGGTCATCAATCCACGGGATTGGGTACCTATTCCAGACAATGATTTTGTTCAACACCCAATAGTCAATACAAAGTCTACAGGTCTCGTCCTTCTTTTGTACCAATACAATCAAGCTCCCATAGTGTGATGAGCTTGGCCTGATGTGCCCTTTTTGCAACAACTCCTGAATCTACCCCTTGATCTCATCGTTCTCCAGAACAGAGCGTCGATAGATCAGTCCATCGGGTAGTAGCACGCCCGGAGTCAGATTGGTGGAGTGCTTGACTTGATAGTGCAAAGGTACCCCTGTAGATGAGGCAAAAATGTCCCTGTATGCCTCCACAACCTTGTCCATCTACTGCTATTGTGCAGGAGGAGCTCTATCTAGAAGTCATGACCACAAACTTCTTCTTGCCCTGAGGACGAATCATAAGGAAAACAAATTTCCTGGTGTGGGAAATGATCTTACTACATTGCTTTGAAGTGATCAAAGAGATGGCAGTAGGCGGGGCTACCTCCAGTATCCTGTACAACTTATTGCCCAAAGTAATAATCGCAAAGCGAGGTCTAGACTCATATACAACATGTTGCTTCCACAAGTATGGTTGTCATAATAATACATCACAAACTTCAAGAGGAGAAACATCACCCAGTACCTCATCCGGGAAGGGCTTGATGTTGTAGGTAAGGCGACACTGTTGGCTAACGCGAAGATCTCGTCCTTCATGAAGCCACCCAATGGTGTACGACTGTGAATGTGCTATTGTCTGTAGGTAACCGCCGAAGGATCTGGGCAAAGTTATCAATCATCATGTTCCTCTATTACTCGAGGGACTCGTCGAGCAGTATTTTGAAAGGATCTCCTGCCCCCTCATCTTTCTTTTCTTCCACCATGGGAGGTCGTCAAGGTTTGCGAGGCTGGACTTGCAAAGGTTCAACCAGATCGAGCACTAACTCCTTAAATCTTAACCTCGTTGTGGACATGCCAAGAAAAATAGAGAAAGAGCAAACCACTCTAATACCACTGATCTGAATTAAACATGAACGCAACAAATTACGCATATAACCATAAATACAGAAATGCAGTAGAAATAACACTTCATTTCATTAATATCGGAATACTGAAATATCCTTACAAACAAAATGGAAATAAACTAGCTCGGACGATCATAGCTTATATCTGAGAAGAGATGTGGCAAATACATACCTTTTAACTATGTTACAAAGTGGCTGAAAGGACTATTTATTATTGAGAAACAATGGAAAACCCTAAACATCCAAAATCCTAACCCTGGGAGATGAAGCGCCAAAATTATGGGCCCCGTTTGCATAAATTGATACATCCATTTGTGTTAGGCCCCTATACTACTAGTGTAACCCCTTATTGTTATTAGTACAACCCCCTTATTATATTGTTGTACCCATGTAGTCCCCATATTGTTATTATTGTGCCCCATAGAAGCTCACTATTGTTATTATTGTGCCCTTACATTATTATTGTTATGTCAGCGATGATTATATTATGACCCCTTAGACTCCTATATATAGAAAGGAGGTCTTGTCATTTGTATCATCTAAGAAATGTTCATTTGTGTAATGTAAAGGAGGTTTCCCCCTCGAAGAGGCTTATTTCTAAGGCGTTGATCTATCTTTTCTATCTTTTTGTGAGCTGGTCTCATAACATTTGGTATCAGAGCTTTGGATTCTAGGGTTTCTTTACTCCAAATAGGTCATCGTGGCATTTTCGTTATAACTTTTTTTTCTGCAACGTTTCAGAAGTGAAGAAAAAAAAAGAAAAACCATTTGAGACGAAATCGCGCTAAACCTCGGGTCCTAATTTCAGAGCTTGTCTTGCTATATTTTCAGAGATATGATCTAAGGAAGTTAGGTTTTTTGCAAGCTCCAGAATTTAAGCTAAAACAGGTCATCACAGGATTTTTGCTATAACTCTTTCGCTACGAAGTTTCAGAAGCTAAACCAAAAACCCATTTGAGAAGAAATAGGTCTGAACCTTTATTCCGAATTTCAAATCCTATCTCGCTATATTTTCGGAGATATAATTTGAGGAAGTTAGGGTTTTTGCAAACCCCCGAATTACATTCCAAACAGGTCACCGTAGGAAAATCGTCATAACTTTTGTTTTGAGCATCAAATTGAAATCTCGTAAGAAGTTTCAAAAAGAGGATGGCCTTTAGTTTTCTGTATATCAGTTTCAGGTACTAAGGTCAAAACAGTGACATGTGGCACGTCATACAATTTCGCTCTACTAAACTAGTCTATAATCAGGTCACCGTGGGAGATTCGACATAACTCTTCCTTGGAGAATCCAATTGCAATCAGACTTGTGGAGTTAGAAAGAGGACTCAGAGGGCTATTACGGACCCAAATTTCAGAACTTAAAGAACCGAAAGTATAGCGTTACAGTCATTTCAATATGGAGCTCCTAAAATCAATAAAAATCGAGATGAGGAAGTTTGATAGCAAGGATCCGGTAAATTAGATACTACAAATGGAGAAATATTTTGATCTACATGGTGTACCACTGCTACAAAGGGTATGTATTGCATCTTCATATTTAGAACAAGATCAATTTTTATGGTATAAAGGGCTTTGTTCTCGTAAACCACTTGTTACATGGTCAATTTTCACGGAGGAAATTATAGCACATTATGAGGATAC